>JAOTOM010001837.1:0-55000 GCA_034440615.1 Ashinkailepas kermadecensis | reverse complement strand
ATGAGACCTGGCCGACAGTCGGACGATAGCACGCCTGTGGCAGCACCATGTCGCCGGCCAGTCGCTGCGGGACGCGATGAGACCCGACCGGCCGCCGGCATTTGCCACCCCGACAGCTCAGTGGGATAAAAACACCGGCTTGCATTGACCTCCCCTGTCCTGGCCAGACAGGGTTCGAGCCGCTTCACGTCCTCCCATAGCCCCGACTGGGAGGGTCAGTTGGCAACTGACCCAACCAGGCCGGTGGCAGACTCTAGTTCAAATCATGCTGTTGAACTGGAATTCTCAGATATGTCGGGGGGGGGACAGGGTTCACGCAACAAGCTCTGCTTAACAAAGGAACCTGGTCTGTAAAGCTACCCCAGCAAGAATTAGAACTAAAATGTGTTTTTGTTTGCATCTGTCGACATGACGCGACCATAGCGGCCTCTGCCAGTCGGCAAGTGTTTACAACGGCGAACGAGATGTGGGATGGACTCGGCCTGAAGCTGAGCATGGATACTATCCGCTTGTAAGACTATGTCATTTTCTGGTATTTTATCTTGTCTCCGACATAATGCAACGATATGATATACATGACCAAAGACAGAGGATACGGGATGTCAGAAGGAAACGAATTGGTATAGACGCAAGCAGAGATGAGGCATGGATCCATTCTGAATTGAACATGAAGTTGACTTCACCTATTTGTGGGGCCTAGGCAAAGGACCATCCCTTGGGTGATTGAAGGAATAAATGGAATGCATGTAAGTCAACAAACTTGAGCCGCACTTTTTCAAGACTGCATATTCTAGATGAGATTTGTTTTAAAATGAATACTATACCTGCCCCTTCAGAAGATTCAAACATAAATTTCAAAAGGTTCTTTGAGTAGATGATGATAGATCACCACACGCGTTTACTTTCTTCAATTATCAAGAGATAGCGCTATAGGAATACAAAAAAAACTATGTAAATTGTGCTACTTTGATGGTGGTTGCAGTACACATGCTTCTTTGAAGTTAACCTAACATTTACAGAGCTCCTTCTCGTAACGCGAGCGACAGGGGTATTTTTCTCCCCTGTTTATTTCATAGCAAATAATTCGACTAAAAATTCACATAGCAACAAATATCACCTTCACACAGTGGGCAGGGCACCCAATTTTGTTAACCTGGAGAACACTAATGATGTCACAGGTCAGATCACGCAATGCATATTTGTGTTTCAGGTGGATCACAGTTGCCGAATGGATCATCGAAGTTGCCGAATGCAGTGCCATTTTTTACGGAATGCTGTTGAATGCCTCAGGAGCTCAATGTAGACCATTCTGAACACAAGGTTACGCTAGATCGCATGAGCAAATGCGAGGTCAAATGAGGTCATGTCATATGCGTGGAATGTGATCCAGAAGAATGCGCAGAGTACGATAATGCAGCTTAGATCATTATATCTTCCATTGTTAGCCGACAAATTCACTATTTCCATAGCTAATTAAGTGGTCGTTTCCGTCAAATTGGTCATTTTCCAGAATGACCAGGGTCCATTGAAATAGCCTATGATAACCCAAATACCTTGAGCAGATCATGTTTGATTAATGCAGCACAATTGAACCCAATACCATCACCCACCATCCTATTATGCATGACATAGTCGTTAACATTACAATAATCCCTTGGTCGGCTTGGCACATGCTTCCGTGGCGTTATATGGCCTAACAGGCACGTGGGATTCCAAATCCAAGCACGATATAATTCAGTATCAAGCAGTAGGGCATGCCAAATTTCACAACTCTAGCTTTGGTGGTGCCATTGTAATCGTGGAAAATACAAAAGGAAAATGACCCCTATCATTCGCTAGTACCACCTGTCTGTCGTCTGACCGCCTGTCACAAGTGGACTGGAATGGGCAGGGGATCGCCCACTCTCTCCAGGTCTTTGTAATTATCTCCAAAACCAAGAAGCTTACGGATATGAGTCTTTGTTTGCTTTCATATATGGACCGAACGCAACGCTTAAGAAAACAATACTCTATTGCAAACTTTGGAAGTTATTGGCATGCAAAGTCAAAGGAGCCGGACGGAATGGTGTGTGAAAATGACCGTATGGCATGCTAAGCATATTTCCAAGCAACACCTATACAGCCAACGTCTATGAAATATGGGAACTATATTGGTAATGTCTAGCTGTACTATATTCCTCGTGAACGTGCATATTAGTTATACAGATGACGCCAAAGCGCACGCAGGGATGGCAACTTTAATAGTTAGCTTCATTTGACCTAGAACGAATTGACGTAGGATCATGAAGTTATCACACCACGGTGTTTCCTATAACCCTCAGTCGCCCTACAAAATTACATTGTTTCCAGCTTTCATAGTTCAGATCACATTTTAGTGCTTTTCACTTTCTATGCCATGCTTTTGAACATTTTGCGAACATCTCTCAGGCTGATACTGGACTTAGCTTGCGCACTGCCTGCTTGCAGTACTTCTCAAGGACCGGTAGGTTGTGTTTATTTCGGGCTGCCGACGATCATTTTTGTTGGTTCTGACTCTAATCCTTAGGTCACCGAAGGGAGTTTTTGGGGCCCAAGCGCGATATTTGCGGGGCACTGGCGCGATTTTTCGGGCTCCGGTGTGACTCTTCGGTCCCCGGCGTTGGGATTCGAGTCCCCGTTGTATTTGGTTGGGATACACGACGTAAATTCTGTGAGTCCCAGACTGAGGTAGGTGGGAGGAGGGAGGATCGGGGAGATTTTGCTGGCTGCCGGTGCGATTTTGTAGATCCCGGCGCTAGTATTCGGGGCACCCACTGCACTTATTTGGGGTTCCCGACGCGAACTCTTTGGGGCTCTGACGGGAATTTTTTAGCCTGGCGACATTAGGGGGGAGGGGCACGGGCCGATTTTTACGCCATCGGTGCGATATTTCTGCACCTCGCAGTGCTTGTTGGTAGACCATACGCGAATTTTGGGGGGTAACAATGATGGTTGTGGAGACCCCAGTGCTATTGTTGGGGTCTCTGCACGAGTTTGCGGGACTCGCTGTATTCATGTCGGGACCAAAATCTAATTTGTCTGAAACCATGGCGATTTTGTGGTCCTTGGCGTGACTTTTGAGGCCCCGTCGATTTTTTCCCGAAATTTTCTTTCGAGCCCCGGTGTAATGCTTGCGGCCCACCACCTCTCACAGGGAGGGAATTGTCCCTTTGCTCACCCCTTAGGTACGCCGCTGACGGCATGTGGTGTGAAGGAAAAAAACACAATTATGCCGGCAAGCCATTTCCGGGCTGTAGTGCCGAGCCAGTTCGAACGGGCCGATTATCACGTTCAGATCACACCTAAATGTAGCCTCTGCACACGAAAACATACCATTTGACCAGCCTCGCAGGTGGGCGGAGCCGGGCGGGGCATCGAGCACGGAGCGGGCAGGCCCGCACTCAGGCGGACACGACTCGAGCGTGCCAACCTAGCAAACATTCATGTTTTACGGAACTACACGAAGCATGCGAAATTAAAAAGCATGAATACATTATAATCCAAGTTATACATTATACATTATATATACAGTACATTATAAGCCAAAGTACCGTGCGCTACGTCTTAGCAACTATCCATATGGTATCTCTCTATCTCTATCTCCCTATGGTATGTTCCCGAGATCCATGACGGTTTGACGTATCTCAGTATCAGTGGGGTACTTAGGATTTGCGTCAGGGGAGGGGAAGGGGCAATCGGATTTCGAGGGGGCCACCTACCCTCCATTTTAAAACAATATTCATTATAATTTTCTATTTATTATAGAGAATGATGCAACAGGGTGGAAAACATGTGGTTTTCACTTCTTGAAAGGCATTTTCTTTTTTTCTGGATGTGTCCGGTTTCGAAAATTGTATTCTTCAACAGTTCATCAAACATTTTCAGGCATTTGGCCTCGATGGGCTGGATGACCTTGACCTTTGAACGTGTCACCGTTGTTAGACTAAATATTCGGTTTGCATAGCATCAATATATAAACCACAACAAAATTGTGTTACCTTTACGGCAATGGTTTGGAAACTACGACGAAGCGGGTCACTGACTGCACCTCGGCATTGACCTGTGTCACCTGATCTAAAAAGTTCAAAGAGAGAGAGAGAGAGAGAGAGAGAGAGAGAGAGGAAAATTGTTTCAGTAACTATAGAACTTGTGGATGTAGCAATACCATGTCGTTTACCACATCTATCTGGCTAACAGCAAACGGTAGTGGAAGAGGTCAACCTAATTCCTCCCTTCCTCTGCTATGGGGGTAGAAAGTTGTCTCGCACTGCGATGGTTCAGAACGTCAGTCTCATTCTCCAAATGAAAGTACGTGTATGACATACAAAAGTAGCAATCATCGTATAACTTCTATGATTTCCGGAACAGCATTTTTCGCTTAAGAGAAACTTCTGCAACGTACCGTGGTTCTTCTCAGTACTAACAAAAGAAACAACGCCCATGTGTACGCGTTGAGATTCATTACTTGCCAAAGTACCAAGCAAAAAGAAAATGTAACCAGCCAGCCTGGAGTTTTGTAAATACCTGCTGGTGCTGTGGAGCACGCTGTTTCCACCTGTACCCGACATTGTCAACTGCGGCTGCCCGAACCACTGCCACACGCTGCCACACACCACTGCCACACGCTGCCCTAACCACTACCACACGCTGCCCTAACCACTACCACACGCTGCCACACGCTGCCACACGCTGCCACACGCGCCACACACCACACACACGCTGCCCTAACCACTGCCACACGCTGACACACGCGCCACACACCACACACACGCTGCCCTAACCACTGCCACACGCTGCCACACGCGCCACACACCACACACGCGCTGCCCTAACCACTGCCACACGCTGTCACACGCGCCACACACCACACACGCGCTGCCCTAACCACTGCCACACGTTGCCACACGCGCCACACACCACACACACGCTGCCCTAACCACTACCACACGCTGCCACACGCGTCACACACCACACACCACACACACGCTGCCCTAACCACTACCACACGCTGCCACACGCGCCACACACCACACACACGCTGCCCTAACCACTATCACACGCTGCCACACGCGCCACACACCACACACGCTGCCCTAACCACTACCACGCGCTGCCACACGCTGCTACACGCGCCACACACGCGCTGCCCTAACCACTACCACACGCTGCCACACGCGCCACACACCACACACACGCTGCCCTAACCACTACCACACGCTGCCACACGCGCCACACACCACACACACACGCTGCCCTAACTACTATCACACGCTGCCACACGTGCCACACACCACACACCACACACACGCTGCCCTAACACTACCACACGCTGCCACACGCGCCACACACCACACACACGCTGCCCTAACCACTGCCACACGCTGACACACGCGCCACACACCACACACACGCTGCCCTAACCACTGCCACACGCTGCCACACGCGCCACACACCACACACGCGCTGCCCTAACCACTGCCACACGCTGCCACACGCGCCACACACCACACACGCGCTGCCCTAACCACTGCCACACGTTGCCACACGCGCCACACACCACACACCACACACACGCTGCCCTAACCACTACCACACGCTGCCACACGCGCCACACACCACACACACGCTGCCCTAACCACTATCACACGCTGCCACACGTGCCACACACCACACACACGCTGCCCTAACCACTATCACACGCTGCCACACGCTGCTACACGCGCTACACACCACACACACGCTGCCCTAACCACTACCACACGCTGCCACACGCGCCACACACTACACACGCGCTGCCCTAACCACTGCCACACGCTGCCACACGCGCCACACACCACACACACGCTGCCCTAACCACTACCACACGCTGCCACACGCGCCACACACCACACACACGCTGCCCTAACCACTACCACACGCTGCCACACGCGCCACACACCACACACACGCTGCCCTAACCACTACCACACGCTGCCACACGCGCCACACACCACACACACGCTGCCCTAACCACTATCACACGCTGCCACACGTGCCACACACACCACACACACCGGCACGCATCACATTCCACCATGTCGTCTGCCATCCGGAGCCATCAAACACGACGTCAACCAGAGCCCTTCTGCTCCTGCCTGCCAAAGCTTGAAGACAGCGCGTCCAGCGGCCGGTCCGACGGCACCAGCCGACCACCGCGTGACCTTTCTGCAGTGGGAGGAGGCGGACGTCGGGGACCACCGCACCCTCCCCCAACAGCCATTGGATGCCTCCGCAGCGGCCGGTCCTGCGACACCATCCGACCACCGCGTGACCTTTGTGCAGCGGCGGGAGGCGGACGTCGGGCTCCACCAGCCCCCGGCCAGTCATTGGGCGGCTTCACTGTGGCCGACTCACCGCTTGTCACACGGAGGAAGTCAAATTCATTCGGCCATTAACGATGCGACCGGCGTGAGACGGCGCCGCCCAGTCACCTGTCACAGTCGCGCCGCCGCAGACGAGGCGAGGCGACCCAAATGGCATCGGAAACGCCGGTGTCATAGGCGTGCCGGGCATAGCGCTGGCCAAGCACAGAGCCCACCTACGAACACACACACACACACACACACACACACACACACACACACACACACACACACACTCCCATATATATAGATATATATATATATATATATATATATATATATATATATATATATATATATATATATATATATATATATATATATATATATTGCTATATCGTGCCACATGTGTGGGTGCATTGTGTGTGTAGGTGTTTGCATGTATTCAAGCGAAACTGCTTATTCCACGTTGTTTACCCATTTTTGCATGTCCGGCACCGCCCCTGGATTTCATTGGTGTGGCAAGATATAGCAATGCCAATGAATTCCCGTTTGGCAACACCGCTGCATGCAGTCGTAAACAACACAGGACGCTGCTTACCTACCCACTTACCCCGTCTCGTCTAAGGCCGTCTAACCTCGCGCCAGCGCCGTACTGTACCAATATGAGTGTTCAAGTTGTGAGGCCGCTACAGAGCGGTCGCTGGTAGGAATGAATCGAAAACAGCCGAACCCGACTGAAACTGCGGCCGTCGTCCACCTTCTATGCCGTATATCGACTGAACAATTATTCGACAGTCGACAGCATTCTGGGCACAAACATTGAGCCGGTGCTGTACACGCGTTCTAGATCTAACCGTATTCTTTTATTGTTGCTATATTTTACAAGGTGTTGACATAAACATGCTTCACACAATAACCGGGTAAAACTGCACGAACAATTAATAATATCGATGTATGGTTATTACATATTTATACCCGACTTTGGATTTGCACTCTCATGAGACTTCTTCATTGGTATTTTGCGCCGAATTGCGACATGCTGTGTTCGCGTCCTGTGCCGTAAAATATACCACAGAAGCATATTTTTGGATTCTTTTTCACAGAACAGCACAGTTTGCACGAGCGGACACCACGATATGATTTCCTACCGGTCTTTTTGTAGCGGTCTTTTTGTAGCACGCCGAAGTTTCCGTGTGCTATAAGCGTGTTGTAGGCTTCATTTCTTCATATGTCCGGTCGAGACGTCGAGCTTAATACCCATGTGGACTGTAAGTATCTTTCTAGTCATGTGAGGCGAAAATCATGAATTGACAAAAAATAACCGAAGGGTTCATCTACTGATATTTACCAACCAACCACTGATGAATACCGCAAAGTATGAAGCTGATGTACTAAGAACACTTCTCTCGGCAAGACAACACGCATGTAACTCATACAAATCGTGAAAAGAGGGTTTCAGGCCAGACGAAAGTCGTGCATGGGAGTAGTATTGATAGGTGAGTTGGTTCTAAACAATGGGAGTGCAATTCTAAGCGCAATTTCGAACGTCTAGTCGCAACATCGGGGACATTCCTGAAGACTCACGCTACCATGAGTTGAATACGAATCATTGTCAAGTTTCAGCGTTCACAGCACAATGTTTCGGGGTTAGTAACCCAGAACTAAGCTATTCATTTAAACTACACAGCTAGAACCTATCTTAGAATATCCACTTGTCTATCCGAAGCGCAATTTGTACGTGTACAATTTGTACAGTTGAAATCGCGGCATCTCACACGACTGGCTCAAGCTGGGAAGGCTTGATCCTCCTCCTCTGTTGGAGGAGGCTTGTTCCTCCTCCTTATCCTCTGTTGGATTCCGAGCCACGTCGGCATGGCAGGGAATGAGGTAGCGGATGCTGCTGCGAAACGTGCAGCCCAAGCCCAATGCCTGCGATCTATGCCGCTCCCCGCGAGGGAATGTCACCGTTCAGTCACGACCTTCGTTTTGGAAAAATGGCAGAATAGCTGGAACATTTTGCTGGACAACAAACTACGAACGACCAAACCATGTCTTGGAGAGTGAGCCTCGCCCTACCGCAGGACGAGGCGAGACGAGGTCGTGCTCTGCCGCCTTCTGATTGGGCACACTCATCCAACACACCACCATCTGCTCTGTGGAGAGGACAGGCCGAACTGCCCTCGATGTCACGCACCGCTCTCAGTGCGTCACGTTCTAATTTCATGCCCTCTGCTCGCCGATGATCGCAGACGCCTTTTTGGAGTCGTACGGTCGCTGTCACTCCGTGATCTCCTGGGTGACCACTCGCGCGCGTTAACTTCGGGACAGCTTTTTCGCTTTCTTTCGGATGTCGACTTCAGAGCGATTTACACACCTCACTGACATGTAACACTGGAAGATCAGAATGACCTGCCTGTGTTCGGTAGGTTCGTGTACTACTGTTGGACCGTTTAAGACGATTGGTGTCATCTAACATTGTTATGTGCGCTGTATGACCAACGCAGTCGATGATCCCCTGAGCCCAAATAACCGACGAACCGATCAGCTGGTTTGCATGAAAGAGAAGGACAAGGAATACAATGCGATTTCTGTATCTATGCTTGCATGTCTTGTACGTGATATGTGAGCCAGGAGAGATGGTGCCCAATGGGCCCTCGACGGACGGCTGAGTCAATATTATATGACGTGTACAAATTCTGGCTGCGGGCAGCTTCATAAGATGCAGAAAATCGATGTCATGACGCTGGGGACAATTACGCAATATGCCTCCCACTGCGGGTGTGCTGTCGATGTCAGGCGGGGGCGTGTTTATAAATACACCACCGGGGGTGTGGAGGCTATTTGAAATTTACCAAGATGGCGGGCAGGACGTCAAAGAACGCCGGTGCCGCATGGGATGGGCACCAAACCAGCCCAAAGTGCGCCGACCGCGGCCAGAAGGACGTCACCGGTTGAGATCACTTCGAAAACTGGATGCACTCAGACCTGCAACAGACTCGATTTTCTGGGAAGAGGAGCGCGCCTTTAGCTGCTAAATTCGATGGCGTGATAGGTGCGCCGTTGGGCGGTCCTGGAGTGGCGCCAGCTTACGGTCAGAGGGGCGCCACCTTACGGTCAGAGGGGCGCCAGCTTACGGTCAGAGGGGCGCCACCTTGCGGTCAGAGGGGCGCCAGCTTACGGTCAGAGGGGCGCCAGCTTACGGTCAGAGGGGCGCCAGCTTGCGGTCAGAGGGGCGCCGCATTCCAGTCAGCGAGCAGCCACCTCCAAGCAGGGATGACACGGCCCAATGCATCCATAAATACACCACTGATGTCGTACAATGTAGAGATATTGTTGGTAGTAGTCTAATGAAGGCATACAACAGACCCATGAAATATACGCAGAGTTTTACTTCCGTCTAGGTTTGTACGGCTATTAAATTGATAAGGTTTGACCAGCATAGACTGGGCCCGGTATAGATCAGGGCCTTGTCCAGAGGATTCTGACAAGGGTGTTTGTTGGAGAAGGGTGCCTTTTGGCGACTGCGATCGCTACCGTGTAAGCTAAGTCATATAACACCAAATATAGCACATTGTGAGGTGAGCTGGTGCCCATGGTATGATGCTCACACAATCGTCTCTTCATAATTTAAGGTTTTTATGATTATTGGTCAGTTTTAGGTATAGCAGTTAAATAGCTCCGTATATTTACGGCACAATATATTCGTTTTTAGGCGCACAGGTCATGTGACAGGCCAACGTTGCACAAAACTGCACTTAGATTGTATTCCCGGGTACAGGTAGCTACAACGGCCGCGGGAGCCGCAGCAACCACAGTGTGACGTCATCCTAGTCGCCTCTGATTGGCTGTCGGTTAAACTGCGCCCTTTTGGCCGCGGAATTCGCGGCAACTGCAGGTGCCGCCGGGCTTGCGAACAGGACCAGGGTTGGGACTTTGTGTACTTTCGTCGTTACAGCGCCGAACAGGACCAGGGTTGGGACTTTGAAGGCCGTTCATAGATGGAAGCTTCCCAAAGTTATTGGTTTTAACCGAATTTTAAATCCAAACCGAATTTTAAGTCCATTCCTTCCATACATCACTATGGGCCTAATGATAACCTAAAACTATTGGCGCTGTAACGACGAAAGTACACAAGTAATTGCATGCAAGTAATAGGCCCTGGGAATAAGTGTTCAATGGATATAAATTATGTTTCAAACCCTTCCTCCACATATGTACTTAACTTCACAATCAAAATATATTCAGTTATTTAAATCTGAAGTTTGATATTGAACTTGCTTTACGTCGACAAATGAGGTGAAATGATGCGCAATGGATGGATCCAAACACAGGCCATTAACCAGTTATATTGTCAGCTTTCATCAAGTTGATAAGTTGACGCATGGATTAGCTGGGCAACAGACTCGGCGTACTCTTAGTTTCAAGCTCTGTGCTTGCATGCATCGTGTTTTAAGTAGGCTCTGCTTCACGTCTTACCGGCGAACATATATGGAGACAAACAGCCTGCTGAGGCTGCGTTTGCAGAACAAACGCAGCCTCAGTAAAACCACAGTGAAGCTCATTTGTGCCTCTGCTGAAGCTGAAGCTGTTCGGAGCAATCTGACACCCAATTAGACCCTATATCAATCCAAATCACTTCAATATGGGTCAAATTATATCCGGAGTAGAGTTTAATCCCGCCAGAATGGAGTCCCAAGCTCGGCGGACGTTTGGCATTAGTTTCTGCGATCCCACTGAACAGCGAGTAGATATCTGTACGTCTCCACGAGGGGCACTCAGTTCGGGCTTAATTCATGACGAAGCAGGCGTCAACGCCATATCAACTTCTTACTCCCACTGACTGGTGAAGCATAGCTGTATAACTCGGCCTTGATGTGCATTCACGCAGCAGGCTAAATTGTTCATCAACAAACCCGTTCTGCGCACCCGCGATCAATTGCTAACATTCCAATACAAATATTCGTCTAGGATTCTTCTTTATAAGCGACGGTGATATGTGTGCAGTGATAATGCAGTGATAGTGATAGTGCAATGGTAGTGGTAGCTTAGTGATGGTAAAATTACGGTGATGGATACAATCGTGATGGTACGGTATTTACGGTGATACGGTGATGGATATAATCGTGGTGGTACGGCATGTACGGTAATACGGTGATGGTAATAATCAACACGAACCTTCATAGTTTCCGACATTTGCATAACAAGGTACACAACAATATAAGCAGTTACCCGGATTCGATGTTACTCCGGCTGTCCTCGTCAGACAACTGCCCTGCAGATGGCACTGGAAACTCCCGACGCAGTCGGACAGCACAATTCACACACACACTTGGCGTCGGACAGCACAATTCACACACACTTGGCGTCGGACAGGGCAATTCACACACATCTGGCATGGGACAGGACAATTCACACACACTTGGCGTCGGACAGGGTAATTCACACACATCTGGCATGGGACAGGACAATTCACACACACTTGGCGTCGGACAGCACAATTCACACACATCTGGCGTCGGACAGGACAATTCACACACATCTGGCGTCGGACAGGACAATTCGTACACACTTGGCGTCGGACAGGACAATTCACACACATGTGGCGTCTAACAAGCGCACAGGAGAATCTCCTCACACATGAATAGTCTGGAGACTGTCGTGTAGTTGATGCTTATAGAGTGCAATCTAGTGTGCGGAAGATGGCAAGTTAATACAAATGAGTTTTGAGACTGGGCCAGACACTGCCGCAACTTATGGGCCTGACACTGCCCACCACATATGGGCCAGACACTGCCCACAACTTATGGGCCAGACACTGCCCACCACATATGGGCCAGACACTGCCCACAACCTATGTTCAATTTCTGGACAAGTTGTTGTTTTGTTCAGGAGCATTGCCATCAGCACTGCATTCTGATTTCCATGCCCGCACCACACGACCCAACTCTGTACCTCCAGACTGGGCATATTATTTGCTGGCTCTAGTCAGTCATTTGACACTCTCCCATCTGTCTGGGTGAGCTGTCAGGGTCGAAGACCAATGTGTCTGTCTGGGTGAGCTGTCAGGGTCGAAGACCAATGTGTCTGTCTCTGTGAGCTGTCAGGGTCGAAGACCAATGTGTCTGTCTGTGTGAGCTGTCAGGGTCGAAGACCAATGTGTCTGTCTGGGTGAGCTGTCAGGGTCGAAGACCAATGTGTCTGTCTCTGTGAGCTGTCAGGGTCGAAGACCAATGTGTCTGTCTGTGTGAGCTGTCAGGGTCGAAGACCAATGTGTCTGTTAGAGAGAGCGCGTTCTCCCTGCAAAACGGAAGCGTCGATTTTAAGGGCAGTGCAAGTGCATAGCTTACGGAATGTTGTAGAATGCCCCTATGCAAGCAGTGCATCGGAATTGTTCGATCCTTCTGCTCACGCGCGTGGGTGTGTTGCCAACGTGCTTAACCCTGGACTCGGAGCGAATACATAGTTCGCATTACTTGCTTCAATCGGTGTTAAATGGTCACGTGTGGCGAATGTGCACAACAGTAAAAATAATCAGCTCACCGACCTCTGTTCCTTTCTAAACCAGGCTGATTGAAGAGCAGGCATTCTTGGTAATAGATAACTCGCTAGCATGGCTTTTAGTGCATTTGAACCCATGCGTTTTCTGAACAACGTTTGTGGATCGCATTTTGTAGTTCGGTCTTGAATGCCCTGTTAATAAACGGGAATGCAAAGATGTAATGGTTTCGCCATCACTGGAAACCTTTCACAAAATATGTTGTTGAATATCATCCTGATAAAATAAGCATATTGCAAATAGCTGAAAAGGGACAAGAGAGCAGACTAATAGCACAGCAACACTGCGATGTCTGCCACCTACTGGACTTCTCGTGGAAACAGCCAGCGCCTGGCCCGGGTACTCACAGTAGATGTCCAGCGTGATGGTGGTGGCGACCGGACCGGTGATGTTGTTGTTGAGTGCACTGCACGTGACATTGGTGCGCAGGTCGGCCCGCCGCAGCTCGTCTATCACCAGCTCACTGGTGACCGTATGCTCGTGGATGTGTTCGAGGTGCGGCGGCCGCACCTCACCCGAGCCATTCCGCACCATCCATGTAATCCGAGGAAGCGGGTACCCTGCCGGGTCCACGAGACGACGGTCAGGGTGTTCAGCCATCGGGCAACTGGCGGAGGCTGTTCTGTACACGAGATGGTGATCAGGGGTGTTCTGTTACTCCGTGGCAGAGGGTGTCCTGTCCACGATACGGCGGTCAGGGGTGTTCTGCAGCTGTAGGGTCATCAGACAACATCTTTCACTGAGACGAGGGCCGAAGTCCATGCCGCAAAACGACCACACTAAAGGTATGAAGGTTAAGGTTAAGGGAGGCGTCTTGGATGGCTTGATGACATCGTACACATGCCGGGATGGTGATTAGAGGCCACCATAACACTATCGAAACACCGGAGGTGTGCCAGTGAGCCCTGTCGAGACCGTCGAAGGTGTGCCAGATATGCCAACGAGCACTGTCGAGACTGCCCGAGTATGCAACTTATCGAGACCACCGGGGAGTTATGCCAGGGAGCACTATATAGACCGCCGGGAAGCTACGCCAGGGAGCACTATATAACGGTATGAAGACTGCCAGATGTGTGACAGCGAGTGCTATCGAGATCGCCGACGGTACGCCAGTGAGCACCGAAGAGACCGCCGGGGAGCTATGCCAGTGAGCACTATATAGACCGCCGGGGAGCTATGCCAGTGAGCACTATATAGACCGCCGGGGGACCATGCCAGTGAGCACTATATAGACCGCCGGGGGACCATGCCAGTGAGCACTATATAGACCGCCGGGGAGTTATGCCAGTGAGCACTATATAGACCGCCGGGGGACCATGCCAGTGAGCACTATATAGACCGCCGGGGGACCATGCCAGTGAGCACTATATAGACCGCCGGGGGACCATGCCAGTGAGCACTATATAGACCGCCGGGGAGTTATGCCAGTGAGCACTATATAGACCGCCGGGGACCATGCCAGTGAGCACTATAAGACCGCCGGGGACCATGCCAGTGAGCACTATATAACCGCCGGGGAGTTATGCCAGTGAGCACTATATAGACCGCCGGGGACCATGCCAGTGAGCACTATATAGACCGCCGGGGAGCTATGCCAGTGAGCACTATATAGACCGCCGGGGAGTTATGCCAGTGAGCACTGTATAGACCGCCGGGAAGGTATGCCAGTGAGCACTATATAGACCGCCGGGGGACCATGCCAGTGAGCACTATATAGACCGCCGGGGAGTTATGCCAGTGAGCACTATATAGACCGCCGGGGGACCATGCCAGTGAGCACTATATAGACCGCCGGGGAGCTATGCCAGTGAGCACTATATAGACCGCCGGGGAGTTATGCCAGTGAGCACTGTATAGACCGCCGGGAAGGTATGCCAGGGAGCACTATATAACTGTACAAAGTCCACCGGATGTGTGACAGCGAGTGCTATCGAGACCGCCGGAGATCTGCAGGTGCAGATACCCCATAGGTGGACCCGGTGTCTGAACATCCAGACTCGGCTAGCCAGGTGGCTACGCCAGACATGTAGCACATGTAGCACATGTAGCACGTGTAGCACATGTAGCACATGTAGCACACGCCAGACATGTAGCAGCATGGCAAGCGTTACACACTGGACCAGCATTCTAGCACATCAAGAGGAGGCCTGGAAATCGTCTGCCATGTGAGCGGGAACTGGGCAAGGATTGTGCGGCATTTGGAAATGATCTCTGAAGCATACACGAAGTGTCGTGTGATAATTAAAAGTAGCACGCATCGCAAACCAAGTGACAAGGTATTCTGACCTGCTTCTAATCGCATCATTACTCGCATTGATCAATGATGATGTTTGTTACGGTCATCTCGTGTCGCTATATATATTACATGTGGTACGGGACCATGTTCTTACGGCCATCTCGTGTCGCCATAGGTACTGCTTGAAGTACGGGGACTTGTTGGCTGAGGTGAAGTTCCTATGTAGAAAAAAGTTCATAAGAATAAAAAAATGTACTCAACACATCGGCATGTTCAGCCCAGTGGCAACTCAGGGACGGACACAGGAGGGAGGGGGCACATGGACTTGTGCCCCTAACCCCTCTATGTAGATGCGGTACCCTTTTGACTGGAAAATGCGCCCTTCCAGGATGCTACTGTGTACTTTCCCCTTCCTTTTTCAGCCGAAAGCTGGAGTAAGTAGACATTGCGCCACTTCAGAGGAACTCGAGCGAATCCCCCTTTAAACTGTATCATTAAATAGCATTCCTCCAGAGAAGTCCTCTTCCGAAGCACCTCTCGGTAGGAGAGTGCTGCGCCAATACCATTAGCGATGATGATCAAAGCGGTGCACGTACATGTACCACAGCTCTTGTGACCCGGACTAACTCGATCGTGGTCAAATGGGGCCCAGGAGTAAAAATGAAAAGGATATATTGGCTATATTTGCAAAATTGCATGGCTAATCTACATGGCTATACTGGTGTGCTCTTGTGATATTTGCATGGGATGCATGCAACTATTCCATATCCCATTTGGCACTTATTGTGTTGACCTATGTCAAACAACATAGACCGTCTCACAATAAGGAGCTTGTCCCATCAGGCTGTCGCCATATTTCAGCCATTTACAGCTTGCGGGGTTTCCTATGCATACACATGAGGTACACATGTGTATGATAACGTGGTTTTTCAGCCGACAATGTTGTCACCCCCGTAATGTCTTCCTCCCCATCCCCATTCTCGATCCCCAGACGTGCCCACTGCTGACGCGCTGACACAAAATAATGAACGCAGAAATAATATGTGACGGATTCGCCACAAATCACACGATTTTGTTTGTCTCCAAAACAATGGAAGGCTGGTAATTGGTGATAATTTCAACACGTCACTACTCCATTGCTCACTTAAACGCGTGGGCATTCAGTTAAGCACTAGCGAAGCCAACAATATGGCTTCCGTGGATGATTCTTAGATTCAGAGCACGCATCAGTCATGACTGTGCGACCAGCCATGGCTGTGTGACACTGCACCATACGACTGGTTCTGATGATCTGACCATTGACCACACCGTGTCACCAGCCATGACTGGATGACACTGCGTCATACGACTGGTTCTGATGACCTGACCATTGACCACACCGTGTCACCAGCCATGACTGGATGACACTGCGTCATACGACTGGTTCTGATGACCTGACCATTGACCACACCGTGTCACCAGCCATGACTGTGTGACACTGCACCATATGACTGGTGACCTGAACCATTGACCACACCGTGTCACCAGCCATGACTGTGTGACACTGCGTCATACGACTGGTTCTGATGACCTGACCATTGACCACACCGTGTCACCAGCCATGACTGTGTGACACTGCACCATATGACTGGTGACCTGAACCATTGACCACACCGTGTCACCAGCCATGACTGTGTGACACTGCACCATACGACTGGCTCTGATGGCCTGACCATTGACCACACCGTGTTACCAGCCATGACTGTGTGACACTGCACCATACGACTGGTTCTGATGACCTGACCATTGACCACACCGTGTCACCAGCCATGACTGTGTGACACTGCACCATACAACTGGTTCTGATGACCTGACCATTGACCACACCGTGTCACCAGCCATGACTGTGTGACACTGCACCATACAACTGGTTCTGATGACCTGATCATTGACCACGCCGTGTCACCAGCCATGACTGTGTGACACTGCACCATACAACTGGTTCTGATGACCTGATCATTGACCACACCGTGTCATCAGCCATGACTGTGTGACACTGCACCATACGACTGGTTCTGATGGCCTGACTGTTGACCAGTGCCCCACGGCGTGTTCAGAATGCGGTACAGGTGCGGCCATGATGGCGGATTGAAGCACTGAAGAGTTTTGTAGGCGATTTTTCACATTTGGAACACAAAGTTATTCAGTTTTTTTTCGGTGTGATCCTGGCGACCACGATGCCAGCTGGCCATTTTGCAGGCTGCCAAGATGAAAACCTGTATTGCCAGCCTGTTTTCGTGATTCCAACGCAGAATGGTACGGCTGGTGCTTGTATGTATCTAGATGCAACAAATACAACGCAGTAGCTCTGTTAGTTTGCAAGTTGTTTCAGAAGAAATGGTGGGTAAACGTAACACACTACCAGGTGTCCCCAACCCGCAGAGTACCGCGGGCCGCATCGACAAGTCTGAGAGGGCCCGAGGGCCGCACCAATAAAAAAAACTCTGAAAACCACATATTATACAGAACAAAAAAGTTCAAAGAATTTATTAATGAGACACCTGGTGACATTTCTCAGCACAAAGCTTATCAAAATCAGGGGTAATGGAATTAACACTCAGCAAGAGAACGTCGTCCAAGTGGTCATCCGCACCGATGACCCAGGAAATGATCTGGCGGGCCGCACGCAATGTTAATTTTGACAAGTGGCCGCGGGCCGCACGGAATGGTCCGCGGGTCGCGGGTTGGGGACCCCTGCACTACAGGAAACTGGGGCCACAGTTTGAATAAATACGCTGCCTACCCAAACCAAAAACTGCTAACATCACTCGAAATAAACACACAAAAGCACACATAAAAAATCATACCGGACGCAACAGCGTGAAAACAACAACTGCCTCAGACAACCACCGTGTTCCACTCTCAGGCGGCGGACGCGCACACTGACCTTGTTGGACCTCACAGGTCAGCTTCAGCCTGTCTCCCTGGCGCACGGAGAGCTGGCTATTGTTTGCCACAGGGTCGCCGTCGCCAGTTCGAATTACCGGCGGCTGCGGCGGCACTGAAACAGTGCGGATCAGGCTGTAATCGTGATGGATGGGTGCCGGGCGGCCGTCGCCCAATGCGTGAACCCCGGCCAGCCGCGGCAGATCACATTCCAGCCGGAGGGATCTGTCGGACAAAGAAGGCGCCCCAGCTGGCCGACAGCGGAGCACCGGTGGCGGGCGTCGCTGTCGGGGCTGGCGAGACGCCGTCCCCTCTGCCGAGATACTGGGAATTGCTTGGCAGATGTTAGGTGGTAGGTTGGAAGGCGTTGTCGTCGAAACGGGGCGACAATATGGCAACGGTGTAACTAGTTTGCTGGTATGCATCGGAAGTAGGTACTTTGTGACAGCGTCTGAAAGAAGCTGGAGGCATGTCTCATTAGATCCATCAAAATGACCACACGTTATGTGTTATATGTGTGCATATTGTGCTATAGCGTGTTATTATGACATGCGTTCAGAACATCACATATCTCTGGCTGGCGGGCATTGCCGTTGGCGAAGACTGTAAATTAACTGTACAAAACCAAATAAAATTAGGCATCCAAATCGTACTTCCGTGCGCTCACAACAGAGGAAAACTGATATATGAGTACTAAACCTAGATGCAATCATGGTAGGTGGTGAATGAAATGATCTTGGAGATATTGGTTATAGCGTAGGAAATTCAGGAGACATTGGTGGCATGGCTGCGCTATATTTGCAGCTGGGTGATGCCACAATTACCGTTCATGGTGCGGGTAGACTTAGGACAGGTGTATAGACTGCGTGCTGGAGATTCACCAGCAGCAGCGCTCCACGGACACTAAGTAGAGCAGGGCACTGATGAGTGCAGTGCGCTTAATAGGGCAAGACATTAAGGAGGACAGGTTACTAAGTAGAAGAGAGAACTAGGCGGGTAAGGACACTCGGTAGGGCACTCAGAAGAGGTTTAAGAAGGGTAGGGCAATCAGGAGGGTGTTGACAGGATAGGGCATATCAGAGAATATGGTATTCATATAGGACAGAATGGTAATTAGGACAGGGCAGAAGGGAGAGCGGGACACTAAGTGTGGGAGAATAAGCAGGTTAGGACATCATACATAAATCGGTGTAATAAACAGGGCAGAGTTCTAGGCTGGGTATGATAGACATCAAGGCAGTGCACTCAATATCACATTTGGGAAGACACTGAAGATGTTAGGACACCCATGGGAGGAGACAGAGCATTAACAAATAAAGTGCGCTAAGATAGGAAGAGTATTCAAAGAAGCTGGGCACACAGAAAAGCATGGAACTCAGCAGGGCAATTAGAAGCTAGAAGCTTACTATGACATTTATGAGGACCCTAAAGAGGGTAGGATGCTCTGAAGGGCACTCAGTAGGGTCGGGTATTCAGGAGGCCAGGGCACTAAAGGAGCCTGGCATTAAGGCGAGCAGAGCATTCAGGAGAGCAGGGGCATCAATTAGCTGGAACTGAACTCAGCAAAGAAGGGCAGGGTACTAAGAGGAGCAGAGCACTGAAGTGGGTACGGCACTAAGGGGCACTAAGGCACCTATGAGGGCAAGAAGGACAGCACACTGATGAGTGCAGGACATCCAGAATAGCAGAGATCTTAGGAGGGAAAAACAGAGGACGGCACTAAGGAGGGCAACAACACTAAATCAGATGGGAACAACGACCTGACAGTTCAGACCAGACCGGACCAGCAATGACCAGACAGTGTGCAGTTCAGACTGCCTATGAGGCGATTTCGTAGTACGATCTCACTCGATGCGACATTGCGAGGTTTCAGAGTGAGAGCAATTGAGGACTGGTTGTCATGCAGGTAGCTCACGAAGTGTGTTGTGCATGCTTTGCCCATGGCCGGCCGTCAGACCGCCATTCTGGTGTGCGGAGCGGTGAGCGCGGCTTCACGACCGTGATGTACAGCTGAGCTCGATCATTCCAACCAAACATAAACAATTCTGCTGGGGTGCTACTAGCGCGCCGTGGTATGTGTGTTTTTCGTGGTAAAGAGTCTACCGTGTTACAAACTCTCTCCTTTGCTCCCCAGCCCCATTCCTAGGCGGTATGGTGTGGTGATGAAGGAATTTGATGAAAATATTGTAGACCAGGGCATTTTGTAGCATATTAGCTGGGTGGGAATTTGCCACCTAACCATTTGGTTCCTCCCACCCAGGCGTGCCCTGTTTCACATACCTTCCCAATTGTTCCATTATTGTTGATAGTTGTGCCTTTTTTCCCTCGGTAAAAGTGCTCTTTTTGCCCATTTTCCCACCCAGTGACTATTAACACGCGCCCTGGAGGGCCTCTGAAAATTGCGCGCACTGGAGGGGGGGGGGGGGCGGATTCCGCCCCCCTAAGATCTCGGCTCCTATTAAAGCTGGAGGAACGAAATTCGCAGGGTGGATGGGTCCGGTAGTGAACTCTATTTTGCGCAAATTTCATGACCTTAAGTCAATATCTTCAAGGTAAAATGAGGTCACATTTGTCAATTTTTTTTTGTTTTGCGTGGCTTGGCTTGTCATTGTTATGGATCGCTGTGATTGTGTTTAAATGCTCCAAAATGGGCATCGATGATGTTTTGGACATTACTAATGATGCAATACAGATGCTAGATCCGACATTTGACCTCAGGTCACCTATATAGCAGCACTTTATCAGGTCAGTTACCTGTTCCAGTTACCGGAACCGGGCCGCCCGCCCGACTGCTCCGTCGGGCAGCTCGGCGCAATCGGCTTCGCGAAGAAAGGAGTGAAAGTACATGAATAAAGTATGGAAACGCAATGACAAACAATACAAATGACAAACAGTAGTGCATTTATGACAACATTCCAGTTGATCAAGTTTGGTTCCATTAACCTGTCATGAACTTGACCTTACTTGACCTCGTTGACCTAAGATGACCTTCAAACTATATAGCATATCAATATACATCAAACAAGTCGCTAGTGTTGCGAAGAACACTTCCCTTTTGCGAATATATGGGAAGCGCATCAGCGCCGATTTTTGTGGTCAGGCGCTAGGAAATGTTTTGAATTTAACGGCCCCTAACTGGAAAAATGTTCAGTCGATTTCCATTTTTCTTACTTTAAACGACGCGCCGGTCATTTCTAAGCAGGTATGCAGAAAATCGCGTATATCGACCGGTAAAATATGCAGTTATGTACGAAAAACCGGAGGAGTGGGCGGATTTCGCCCCCCCCTCCAGTGCGCGTGTTAACTATAAAATCCTGGCAGCAAGCTTGAGTCGCTTTGGACGCTCGTCAAACCCGACGGTGAGCGACAGGTCGTCTTTGGACGCTCGTCAAACCCGACGGTGAGCGACAGGTCGTCTTTGGACGCTCGTCAAACCCGACGGTGAGCGACAGGTCGTCTTTGGACGCTCGTCAAACCCGACGGTGAGCGACAGGTCGTCTTTGGACGCTCGTCAAACCCGACGGTGAGCGACAGGTCGTCTTTGGACGCTCGTCAAACCCGACGGTGAGCGACAGGTCGTCTTTGGACGCTCGTCAAACCCACGGTGAGCGACAGGTCGTCTTGACGCTCGCAAACCGACGGTGAGCGACAGGTCGTCTTGACCCCAACCCGCGGTGAGCGACAGGTCGTCTTTGGACGCTCGTCAAACCCGACGGTGAGCGACAGGTCGTCTTGGACGCTCGTCAAACCCACGGTGAGCGACAGGTCGTCTTGACGCCGCAAACCCGACGGTGAGCGACAGGTCGTCTTTGGACGCTCGTCAAACCCGACGGTGAGCGACAGGTCGTCTTCGGTTCCGTCTATTGGCCTCCTGAACGCGCAGGGACCTAAGGGCGGACTTTTCGGATCTGGAGGCACAGCACCAGCGCCTGTTGATTGACGTTCCTGGTGTCAAGGTGGTGATATGCGCCTATCTTAGTTGTGACCTCAAGGAGCCGGACAGTGACAGTGGCAAGTCCGCTTCAGTGATTGAAAAAAAATCAGATTTGTATTTGTTCCGAAGTGTTAACTAGAGTACATATTCCTTTGGTTGTATTCTAGACATACTGGCTGTTAACGATTTCGTTCTAGACGAGCGCTGTGGCACCCAGTTGTGCAATTTTAGACTTCGTCGATTAGTGCGTGCTTTTATTTCTGTAGCGAGATTTCGGCCATCACCTGCCGCTGTTCGTGCTCGTGCTCTGCGACGCCATGACGTACCTCCTGCTTGTGCTCTGCGACGCCTTGATGTATCTCGTGCTCGTGCTTTGCTACCCTTGACGTATCTCGCTGAGTATTGCGACCCTTGACGTGCTCGTGCTCTGCGACGCCTTGATGTATCTCGTGCTCGTGCTCTGCGACGCCTTGACGTACCTCCTGCTCGTGCTCTGCGACGCCTTCACGTTCCTCGTGATCGTGCTCTGCGACGCCTTGACGTACCTCGTGCTCGTGCTCTGCTACGCCAACCTTTTCACAATCATCTCATTATGGCTGATTGGAGTATGGCGCCTTTATCTACACTACAACTGTGACTGAGAAGTGGCTACATTTTATCCCGGTGTTTGCTCCCATTGTTGAAGCTGAAGCCCCGTTTTGGTCGATGCACCTGCGCAGCCCTAGCGCCCCTGTATTGACTGCTGGCACTCGTGACCTGATGCAGCGCCGCCGGCAGGCTCTAGCGCAGCACGGCCACGGCTCCGACCCCTGCAGGGAGTCGAGCCGAGCAGCGCGCTCGACACTCCGCCTCAACACCCACGAGGATGTTCAGAGGCGGATCGCGGCCGGTGGCGGCAGATCGATGTGGCGAAGCATTCGCTCCGTCGTGAGGAGCGGCGAGACCACCAGAGTGAAACCAGACGCGACACCTGACCAGCTCAACACAGACTGTGTAGGTGTAGGACCGCGTGTGGTCGGCGAGGTGGTCAACCAGGGCGTGCCGCCCCACACGCCATGCCGTGTGCTACGTGTCGGTGCCTGCGCTATGTCCTCTCGCCACTGCCCCGACTGACTTGCAGGGCATTGTATTCAGTATGAATAACTCCTCCGCCTGTAGTGAGGACGCTTGTATGCGTCTTGTTCGCCTGAGCTTTGACGTCATTGGAGCGGTATCTCGCCACCTCGTCAACTCAAGCATGTCCCTTTCCGAGGTTCGGACTTCCTGGAAGCATTCCTTGGTTCGCTGTCTTCAAATCCGGTGACCACACCAAGCCATCGAATTATGGCCCCAAATATACTGTCCCGGAATTAGCTAAAATCGTAGAGCGTGCAACATCAGCAACTCATCAGCATCAGCAACAGCGCACCAGCAACTCGACGGTTATCTTCCCTACAACCATCTCGTCTCCCCCGACAAGCACGGTTCCCGTTCTCGTCGCTCGGCGGAGACTACGCGTATCTCAATCTAAGATCACATCCTACTCGCCAATGACCATGAAGATAATCGCTGCTATGCCACCTTGACTTTAGCAAGTACTTCGACGCAATGGACCATTCAAAACTATTAGCCAAGCTTCGTGTCCGTGGAATTGACTCCTGTTGGTTTCCGATATATCCAAAATCACACCAAGAGCGTCAACATCATTAACAAACTGGACAACACTAAAATGTATGTCCGACCACCCAACGGCACCGGCGACTCTCAGGGAGTCGCGCTGGCCCCTTCCCTTCTGCGTGTTCGAGAACGACCCTGGTCTGTTCGCGGATGACGCAGTGATGTGATGTCCAGTGCGCGTGATGTGACGCAGTGATGTCCAGTGCGCGGATGACACCAACATTCATATTGGCGACCCTAAATCTCACTTCTGTAACGATATCGCTCGCATGGGGAGCGCTTTGGCATCTTTCTATGTCTGGTTCATGGCAAACGGTTTAGAAGTTAACCCCGAAAATACTAAACTGATGTTGTTTGGAAGCCAACACAACGCTCGTAGTTTCCCCACTTCATCGTCAAATTCCGTGATCACAATATAATTCCCTGTTTAGAGGAAACAAAACATCGGACTCTTATTCGATTTCACCCTCAGCTGGAATTCGTGTATTTCTCTCGCTACTCAGCGCAGCTTTGGTATCTTGGCCGGACTATCACATCTGAAGCACTGCTTTCTGCACAGTGTCCTCTCAGCGCTGGTGAACGCTCTGGTTCTGTCGCAGGTCCGATACTGAATTTCTGTTCACGGCAACGGCAAGCAAGTGAGCTTGTACAGGATTCCATGGAATATCAACTATTCATGTAAGTAAACTATTTGGATGGACACATTCGATCACGTGTCGGACCTGCTACCGAGGCTGGGTTGACTGTCTGCTTAGGGGCTAGTGAGCTTCCATACTCTCACCCTGGTCCACAAGATCCGCCTGCAGGGTGGGCCGGAGGTCCTAGCCTGCGCATTTCACAATATGGCTAAGACGCGACAGAGGAGCACTGGACAGGATGACGATCTATCGATCTATACATCCCCCGGTCCCGGACCGAGATGGGAAAGCGGCAATCTTGTTCACGAGCCGTCCACAAGATCCGCCTCCAGGGTGGGCCGGAGGTCCTAGCCTGTGCATTTCACACTATGGCTGAGACGCGACAGAGGAGCACTAGACAGGATGACGATCTATCGATCTATACATCCCCCGGTCCCGGACCGAGATGGGAAAGCGGCAATCTTGTTCACGAGCCGTGGTACAGTACAACGCGCTGCAACCTGACGTGCCATGTCTACCCGTGATGGCTTTTAGACCAGCGCTCAAGCGGCATCTTCTCGACGCTTCCGGACTCGGTTGCCTACATAGACAAGTATCAGGCTCACACCTGCACGGACTGGTCGTATGCGTGGATATGTTCTGTTTATGTATGTGCTTGACATCACCTCCCTCTGGCCTCATGTTTGATATATCCGACGAAGGGCTGTACTAGTCGCGAGTCAATTGCGACTGTCCTAATGCACGTTTATATAGGTGTAAAGTTTCCTGTTGTAGACTAATACATTCTGGGGTGGTAGTTCTGCTGGGGACAGTAAGATGGTGAGTGGTGGTTCAGTAGTTCACCTGCTTCACTTCCGATAGAAAGGCTTTGAGATCGCATCTCACAATCCGCTGGACGTCCGACGGCTTGCGGCCAACAAACAATGGGAATTATATATTGAAGTCATTAAATGAGCTTAGCAGTTCCACTCGTTCTGAACCGACCCAGGGCATGAATGACACAGCTTGCATGGTTCTTGTAATCTAAAAGTGGCCTTCTGTCTGTGACAACTGGTCTGCTGATTAACATGCCTGACATATACTTTGTAATGTAACCATGCGTGGTAAAATAAATGTTTTGACCTGCTCGATTTTATTCGAAATAACACCATTCTTCAGGTCTGATAATTGCATAAGAAATCTAAGATATGCAGAAAGTCTAAGTGAATGACAATTGGTGATGGACGGGATTTTTACGTTCATTCCTATCCAGGCGCAGCATTATCACTTCTTGCATCATGTACTTCCGTTGCTTCCGCCGCACGCTTCCCTCGTGGAATATCGGAGGAATACCACATGCTTGTCGATGGCTACTGATGCAATGCTGTTGCCCATTCTCCATGGATTCCCCACGCCTTTTATATGAAGTAACTAGCTCGTAACTGGACACATTGGTGGGCCGAGCTCGCGACGTCCGGCGTTCGGTTTGGTTGATGAGCGGTGATGCGGTACAACGCGTTGCCACGTGCCTTGCCACGTGCCTTGTCCACGTGCCACGTGCCTTGCCACGTGCCTTGTACCCACAACGCGTTGACGCGCCTTGTCCACCCGTGGTGGCCTGCAGACGAGCGCTCAAGCGGTTCTGATTCATATAAAAACAAATCGCATTGCGGTCAGAAATCCCATCCAGTCGAGGAGACGGCTGCCCTCTCTCCTCGCCCGTTCCCGAGTCGAAAATGGTGTTCCGAATCTTCGAGCTACCAATATTAAGAACGCATAGGCGTCTAAAAAAACATTTTTGGGGAACGGTAGGCAGCCAATATGTCAATTTCTTGCACGTGACCCTATAATTAACTTTTTTTTCTTCGTATCTTATCCACTACAGACTTATTTTTTCGCTGGATTTTTTTTTTCCATTCAAGCCCACATTTGTCTTTGGATTTTGGTTTTTAAAATCCAGATCACAACTGGGCACGTCACACTTTTTGACCACGATAAATATTGGGAGGGCTAATGACGTCATTGGGAATTAATATAATGACTGGGATTGCCCTCTTCGCGTACCTAGCTTCACTTTGCCTTCATCACAAACACCTACACTGGATCGCACCGGGAGTTCTGGCGTGGGGTGAACTATTGGTTATCTTGCTATCAGTCACCATTCGTTGCTGCGAACGGACAAACTCATCATAGAAAGGCTTTCCTATCACCCCAACACCCGTTCATAAAGCTGGGGGGTAACCACCCTCCCATCGCCCACCGGTCCCTTCCCTCCTGTTCTCTAATCAAATGTATGTCGATGAGGACTCATAAATAGCAACGGTCATGATAGGCGAATGCTTCCAAACCATTGTTATCAATAAGTTTGCCAGTCGATTCCAAGAACCTGTTCGGGCAGATACCACACTCTATAACCAAAGTGTCACGTAATTATCAAATTGCTTGAATACAGATCACATGCTATTATCCTTTATATAGGTACAGATTAGCTCCGTCAAGCTTCAGCAGTCCATGAAGAGCAAACAATCGGCTTCGAGGCGACACGATCAGATCCTGTCTCCCCGTCAGGGACGGTATTTTCACAATTAACACAGGCGTGAGAGAGCAAAATCTCGCACTGGGTCTCAATGTGCTGCATTTGGCTTATCGGTGCCCAGGTAACTACCGATCAGCTGAGCATACATGCCAGCCCATGCGTGAGCTTCCGTGGAACTTCCGTAGAAAGAACACAGAATAGCGCAGTCGCTAACGCAATGCCCAACAAACGTGTCCAAAACACCGCTTGGAGAAAATAATAGAAGCTAAACTTCATCTTAACGACTTTATGAGACGTAAACAACTGAAAATCTCTGGGTTTTTGTGAGTGCCGCTTCCTCGCGGATATAGTGTTTATAAACACACCCACTCACAGGAAGAGAATAATGTGTCTAGCTACAAGCTAGTTACTTGATATAAAAGACGTGGAGAGTGCATAGAGAATGAGCAACAGCATTGCATAAGTAGCTTGCATAGACGACGATAAGTAGCATTGATAAGTAGCATTGTATAGACACACTCGTAGGTCAGAGAGGATGTCGCCGATGGTCGCAAACACGCCCACCCATATGTCTAGTTACGAGCTCGTTACTTGATATGTAAGGCGTGGAGAATGCATAGATAATGAGCAACAGGATTGCATAAGTAGACATCCACGCGGCATAGCATGCGGTAATCTCCCGATATCCCACGAGGGAAGCGTGCGGCGAAATCAATACCATGCACATGATGCAAGGAGTGATAATGAAGTGATAATGCCTGCATAGGAATGAACATAACAAATCCATCCATCATCAATTGTCATTCACTTAAGCTTACCTTTGACTTCTTATACAATTATCAGACATAAATAATTTATCATCATATTCTAAGCGCCGTCAATGAAGGACTCCGAACTACATCACCGGGCAGAAAGGCTACCACAGGAGCGTTTGCTAATATTTCCTATGCATTTGCTCATTCATCGAAACCGGTTATCATCAACAAAGCACTTTTTTAATTCCTGATGACGACCTACATGCTATGTATAGCGATCATCTATATACAGACACGCACACACACACACACACACACACACACATACGTACATACATACATACATATATATATAACATATATATATTTATACATATATATATATAATATATATACACATATATATATATATATATATATATATATATATATATATATATATATATATATATATATATATATATATATATATATATATATATATATATATATATATATATATATATATATATATATATCATATAAAAGAATATATATATATATATACAGACCTAGATACGTAGATATACTTATTCATTCATTGAGGTAAAGTTCATTATCCTAAACCGCAACTTAACTATATGTCCGATATAAAAACTGGCTTCAGCCCAGAATGGAAAATTTACACCCACTGCGACAAACAATTCATTCATCTGACTAAATTCTACTTCAAAGTGAAATAAAGCTTTCAGGAAATTCACCTAAATTTTACCTTTAGCCTTCTCTCCCAATAGTGAGCAAATTGAAAACGGAATTATATTTCTAGTACATATTTTGTCCTGGAATTTATCTGAATAAACTCATCTTTTTGTCAGCACTTACTTTTCAAACATTCTAAACACTTACAAATCACTTCTTATACTAGGGTAGTTGATTTTTTATCTTCAGAATTGTACTCTGAAGTGGCACAGCCAGAATTCCAGTTGAGGGTGTCATACAGATCAGGATGAACCCTCCATGATCGGGCTCCCGAAAAACGAAACACTCATCCGAATTGATTCACTGTATCTCAGTGGGCAGCAAGGTTAAATTATTTCCGATATCTGATCCATGGAAAGGAACGCAAAAAATTAGTAATGGGGTAAATTTATTCCCAGCACATGGCTTCGCTGGAAAACGCACACAATTGAACGGTTAAATAAGTGCTTTTTCCGGTTACGGTATGTGCTAGCAGTAAAGTTACCTCATAATTTACTTTTGAGTTCCTTTCCATGAGTCAGAATTCATATAGCCAGATTCCTAGCCTGCCCAATGAGATAGAGTGAATCAAATCCGATAGGTTTTTGTTGTTGTTGGGTGAGCCCCGTCAGGGGCCGTCATGATCTGTATGACACCCCGAAATGACACTGGATGCCGCTCTGGAGTACAATTCTGGAAGAATGATGGAAACCTTAGTATAGGAAGTACTTTGTAGATTTTGAGATTCCATGGCCATTCCGGGCGCCCGGAATGTTCATGTCAGCACTGATTTACTGTCCGTCAACTTAAGCACTAGCAGAGCAGGGGCGGACACAGGGAGAGGCACAGAGGCATGCGCTCCTTCCAATGGAAAAGTGGCGTCCATCCGGCAGGGAAAGGAGCCCTCCAGGAAGGTTCGAGTGCCCTGCCGCTCGACTGATATTTCGGTCAAAGACTTTTTCAGAGTCAAAGACCTTTTCAGAGGAAAAGGCGCCTCTTGGAGACGAAAGGCGCCCGTTCAGTGTGCTCGAGTATACCTCCCCCCTCGCTCCACGAGTGTTTCGGTCCCGTCCCATGCAGATTCCCGGACCCTCCCCTGAGTGCTATTCATAGCAGGGCGGCTGCGTGAGAAGTTCTGCATGAGGAGAAGGATGTGCTTAACAAGTGGGTGGGGAATACGCTGGATAACAGGTGCCAGCGAGATAAATAATTACTGAAGTATTGAATGTGGGTCTGACAAGACAATAAGTGCTGCATTAGTTGAAACAATGCTCTTATAAATAGCACACCATATAATTAGGGTGATGTTTAGCAGAACACTTGCTTCTATTTATTCAGCACTTATTATCGGCCAGACCCTTGTTTGTATAGTGCTTCTTCCCAGGCTTCAATTTAATTGGGATGTAATTGGGCAGGACATGATAGATGCAGATCACGCAGCAAGAACCTGGCAGGTTTTCCTGATTGGGTCCCAATTAGATCTCAACACATTGCAACCTGGGTTGCCGACAAGCACTTATACACACATGTCAAACAATGACTTCTCCTGATGTAACACTTATTTCCGTGGACCATTGCCACTTGTCACGGAATGTGCCGCAAACTAACCTCGCATACAACCGCAGATAATTGATCGCATGAATTGCGATGAATTCTCAATCATATTGGTCCTCAACTTTTAATTTCATCACCATCAATTATCCACAGGTTTGGCCCAATCACATCATTTTTCCGTGATTAAGGTTTGCTTGCTAATTTATATGTAGGTGTAGGCTAGACAGGGACGTCGCTTCTTATACTTTTTGGAAGGCTCAAGCCACTCCAACTTTCTTCTGAGCCACTCCAATAATGATTTGAGTCAACCCAATGTTTTGAAGAAGAAAATAACCACTATTAGAACACCAGTGCACATTGAAAACATACCCAGATATGACTAGAAGTCATTATGCTCTTGCTTACTTGTCCACTGTACAGTGTACATGTACCTGGATGCTCTTATTTATTGACTCTTTAACTGCTGTTTTGCTATCATTACTGGAGTGATACCTCCGCAAGTCTTACCACGCCGATTGTCAATGCTGCTACAACCAATATAAAATAACTGTTTTCACTGTCTCTGACGGCCAAATGTGAACAACTGACATCTGCTCATTTAGATATGTGCGCACAATCAGCGACACTTCGGAACAATGGTCAAAATCATGCCTGCGTGTGCTTTGTTTTGCAAACACTAAATCCAGACCAAAATCATGGAAAGCTACCATTGCTTGATATTCCGAGTCCAAAAATCCTGTCCATCCGCATTGGTCAAGTTAAGCTGTATTTGTGAACGGAAAACACATCTCTACATGGCCCATTTATGATTCTTCCCAACCGGCATGCTTACACTTAGTTATGGTGCTAGCCATGCTCATTAAAATGAATGGAGTGTCGCAAAACACTGCCCATTTTCTGTATCACAATTGGTAATTGCGCAACACATCAGTACATGCGATGCACCTATCCTTGAAGACTTCAAACTAGCAATTTTCGCTCGTCATGTGCCAACAGTTTGTTCGTCTGCTAGTTACATGGGGGTACGTAAGTTGGGTCCGTCTAAGGTCGGTGGCCTTCTTCCTCGACTGTGGCCGACGAGCCACGCAGGACACTGTCTGCGTGGGACGCGTTCTCCACGTACTGCACGGTGGTGATGCCGTTGAATTTAGCGAGGAGTTGGTGTAGTCGGAGTCCAACCAACAAGCTCAGATTATCGTATTTACAAGAAGAGGCATGCTGGGAAATCCGAAGTGAGGAACAAGACCTTTCTGTTAGTGCCGAACGTTTGATTCCTCAATATCATTCATAATTTGCGTACTCGGTATCTGCCGCGGTCAAGTATGCGCCTGATATACGACCAAGACAATACCATCTGTGATTATGTGCTCAGTGTGGTTTCCCAAGGTCCCGTCCACATCTCGCGCACCATATACCTTCGAACATTTGAGCCATTCAAATCATTTTCATAAAACGACACCCCTGAGGTTAGGTTGCATCATCTGACAGCATATATAATAGTATGCCTTCAACAGGGAGCTGAGGAAATAAGTGCTGCTGTAGGAGAAATAGAAGTTCGACAAGTGGGCTCAAGTGCTGGATGGTAATAAGCACTAGAAATCAGGACTGTATGAGTGATAGCAAGGCACATATGCAGATACATATATATATATATGTATATATATATATATATATATATATATATATATATATATATATATATATATATATGCATTTATATTCACAAGGGAGTCTATTTATTGGGAATACACTGGATTAAATAGAGGATCCAATTTGGCACTTCGTATCAGTCTACCGAGTGTGTGAAAGGACCTCCGTCACCAAATAGATAGAGCCCCGGCAAAGCATCCGAATCGGCGAATCACCCTTCATGCCACAACATCCTGTATGCGGCCCTGCATCGGCACTGCCGCCACCACCTCGATGTCACTCTCCGGAGACACTGAGGGGGGGGGGGGGGGCCCCCTCAGTCAGCTCTTTCTACCACCGTCCGTTGGCCTTGTGCATTAAATCTGGAGGAAAACTGGGATCTAGCCGTTGTTTTTGTCTCCGTCTGCGAGGTAAACAAGATGAAAAATACCATTAAAGCCTTCTATTTTCAAGCATCACCATGTATGTAGTTATGTGTACTGCACTGTGTATTCTGGGGATTACTTAGGTGATAGTATTGTGACAATTTATGAAAATAGTGAGTCGGTGCGCGGGCAGGTCGTCGGCAAGGCAGCCAATCGTGCAGCAAGGAAGCAATGATTTTCCACGATCTCGCCCAAATAAAAAATAAACAATTAATCAAATCCAGTGGCCAGATAATTCAGCTTTCGCGCTTCATTTGATTTGTGTGTGTCCTTGTTTGGTAGTCCACATGGCACAGGAGCCATAGTGTTTCCTTCCCCACAGATTGTGGCATATTAAGACTCCTTTTAAATATAATACTTTTCCTCTACTGCTCAAATTCGACAGATATAGTGGTGAAGGTTATTTTTTTATAAAGGTGAGCTAATTATTTACGTCATTAGTACTCCGTATAACAGGAGTCCCAATGAAACATATTTTAAATATTGTTCACCTTCATGCGATGCCAATCAACAATAACCTCACTGGGTTTCAAACCATTTTCTTAATTCTGGCATTTTATCAATCCCTTGCATATAAATATGAGACAAGGCTGAATGGAAGAATTTAACTTTTTCGTCAGTGATGGTTGCAATTAATTGGCGTCTAGTCACAAAGATGGACTAGGTGAAGGCAATGCAATATATGTTTGTTTGTTTATTGGGTGCTTCTTGACGCACTTTTTGCACGGTCACGGCTAATGACGCCGCCCACACTGTTTCGCCGATGGGCCACGGGATTGGGAAATGTCCCGAGCGGTGCGAGTGTTGAACCCGGGACATTTGGTACCCAGAGCGCAACACTTTAACCACTCGGCCATCCCCATCCCAATGCAATATATGTTAGCAAAACATTTCACACCAGACAAATTCCTGATATCAGCTCCTAAAACTAGTTTTGCTGACATTTGAATGAACACACAAATATACCCTTTGAGTGTAAACGAATACAGTGTGTACACCGACACAGTACACACACTAGTACAATGTACACCCTTTGAGTGTACACACTAAGGAATGATCAACATGGACTGCCTTGATCATCATCTTCTTGAATCATGCAAGCAGGTTATCCTGGTTCATGCACCTTAAAACTCTAGTCCTGCCTTTTTTCAAACAGAAAGCTCAAGGCAGTAAGCATTTTGTCAGACTGTATTTCATAATTGACTCCAAGTTTCTACACTGCCTATTTCTGATCAATGATGACGTTTCTTATCACATAAGCACGATCTCATTTTAAGCTTAGAGCGAAAAACCATATTTTAAGCATTTCCATACTCCACCAGCAATACAAGAGAACATAACATACGCATAATTGTATAAGTGTGATGTTAAATTGCAGCTTCGTGGAAAATTTGCAAATTGTTCTAGAAAAGTGTGAGCCTAAGGCTACTGGACAATGTCTTAACATGATAATCTTTAGTTATCATTACATTTCGAACTTATAATTACAAATTGTATAGTGATACAACCTCACCTTCCCGCAGATAAAAGCATAGCATGTTCTATCTTGTCCTAAGAGTTCGTTGGCTATGAAATCTAGTCATAGCCATTGTAGAAGTCATTAGACTAGTAATAGATCACTTATCTGATGAACAGTTGCTGTAGTTCACTTAATCGACCTTTATCAACCAAAACATTAACTAAAATAACTTCAACTGATGAGAACCTTTTCAATTTCAAGTTCAGATGTCATCCTAACCCGAATGATTAATCCTTGGCATTTCCGTATTTGACAGTATCAAAACGGTTTTGATTTAATCCAATGCTACTACGTGAAACGTCATCAAGAAACCTTCTAACATTCCAACATTCTAACATTGTTTACTTTTATCAATACTTCTGCCAAGGCATTTGTGAATGACAGATTCAGTGGCAGGTTCTCAACGGTGGAGGATGTGAATATTGCGGGCCGACGTTCTCTCATTATCAGCTTTGTACACATGAAATAGTGCGCAGTTTCATCTCACGACTCACTCAGAAACACTGGGAGGCTTAGTATCATTGAAGTGATATGCATCCATGTTGAATTTATTACGAACTGGAAATTTGAAGTCCTGAAGCACCAGCAGCCTGAATCACATAGTTCCTATATTTTCACAATCCTCTTCAGGTACTTGCATGTCGTAGTTGGTGAGACGCGCTGGGCTTACGCCAGGTCAGATCCCCGAGCCTCATACGTTCCGTTAACAGTACCGGAAGACCACGGGTCTGGTTGAGGCGGATGGTGACCTCGCAATTTCCAATGCCCCCCCTCCCAGTCGACGTTCCTTGGTAGAGTCGCTGACTACACGTGCATGATCGCACACATCCAGCTGGACTAAAGCAACACGGAAGTGTTCACCCCAATATTCCAGTAATTTACACATCAGCTAACTGGGTGTCGGCGGGCTGCCTCGTCACCAGGCGCTGCGGCGGCGTCTGTCTGGCTGGGGTGGGGTTACCATGTGCCGGCCGACAGTCGACCTGCCCGGCCGGCGCCACTGGCCACCGTCGCTCCTGCGGTGCATGCCGTCTGTGGCACGCGACGACCCCCCGGCTGAATCACACTCGGTAGGGGGTGATTCAGCCGCACCCACGGTGTGTGTTGGGTGATTCAGCCGTACCCATAGTATATGTGTAGTGATTCAGCCGCACCCACGGTGTGTGTTGGGTGATTCAGCCGTACCCATAGTATGTGTGTAGTGATTAAGCCGTACCCACGGTGTGTGTGTGAAGTGATTCAGCCGTACCCACAGTACGTGTGTGTAGTGATTCAGCCATACCCACATTATATGTAGAGTGATTCAGCTGTACCTGCAATATGTGTGAAGTGATTCAGCAGCACCCACAATGTGTGAGGTGTGATTCAGCCGGATCCATAGCGTGTTATGTGTGTGTGTGTTTGTGTGTGCATGTGTGTGCTTGTGTGCGTATTCGTGTGTGTGTGTGTGTGTGTGTGTGTGCGTGTGTGTAGGTGCGTGTGTGTGTGTATGTATGTTTTTTCACGATGTCGTCAACAAACGTCCAATCGTACAAAGATTTCTGTTGTCTGCGGATTAGCACCAGATCGATGTTTTTCATGAATAAACTGGTGGAGAATTGTGCCTTCCCAGTCAGAATTAGGTGGCTGGTCATATGCGCGGCAAGGTTGTCGGCGGTGGCGAATATAGTGACATCAAGACAAATGCTCCCTTTGAGAGGCTGGCCTCGTCTGACATGGTCCGACATAAGAAGTGGCCCAAGTGGAGTGAGATGTATTAGTTTATCTTACGCAACGACGAGGGGGGCAGAGGATAATACTGTGTTGCATTTTGCATCTTCATGCGCTAATCTTTTTTCATCTCGATCGGTCTTAAGTAGGTCACTGAAGCTGTTAAATTTCATTGTTTGGATGATCTTTCTACAAAATGTATTTCTAAGATGCTGAATAATTATGGAGATGTGTGTTTTAGCTCCTCATAATCGACCCAAAGCGCTACATTTTCACTGATTTACGGCGATGTCACGACGAAGTGAAATCCAACTCAACCTAATCTAGAGCACTGGAACTGTTACGTAGGCTAGTATATGACTGCAACGCTTTCTGACAAGTTTCCATCCGAACCTGCGGGATGGATTTGGAGATAGAGCGTTCCAAAATAGGTCGCAGCATGACGCTACAATTGTGAGTAACTTTTATGGATCCACACTGCACTTGTTTCGAAAATCGTTAAAAAAAACACGACCTTCGTTCCATGAAAACAAGTGTGGTGACAGCGTCAGTGAGAAGCTTACAGATGATGGATTCTTTCTAATAAGGCCTTCTAAATAGATGACGAAGTTCAATCCCTAACGATGAATTATGCTGCACAGCAGTTCCGAATGCATCCAGCCGAAGGATCGCGATTTCGCAGAAGGAGCAGGCCACTCAGCACACCGCCTCCACATCTTCAATTTGATTTTCCACGCCGGTCAGCACAAAGGCGGAAGTAAAATTAGGTACTTGGCACATGATCACATCTGCATGCATGACTAAACACAGCCTAACCCTGTTGCATGTCGATCCCACAAGTCCATAGACACCTAGCACTTCCTTTAATGGAAAGAGTAATGGTGGATCATTACATCACACCACTAGCATTCATTCCAGATCGACCGTTTCGAACACCAGCCAGGTCATTGCTGTGAAAACACGCCGGCTGTCAGGAAATTGCCACCACGAGTGCCGGCGCGAGTAAACTGTGCGGCGCAATAAACACGTGACGACAGTCACATATGCCGGCCGGGCCGGGTAATCCGGCCGTAACGATCGTCCCCACGCTGCCGGCGGCGGCCGGTGATGGCCGGACGACGGCGACAGGCGGTGGTCGGCATGGCCTGTCAAACGGGCACCGGCGGTGACGCTGCGGGCCCGCTGTAGGGCCACACAGGCGGCCCCGCGGCGGGCCCACTGCTGTGCCACACACGCCAGACGACGGAGTCAGGCGGTGGTCGGCGTGGCCTGTCAAACGGGCACCGGCGGTGACGCTGCGGGCCCGCTGTAGGGCCACACACGCCAGACGACGGCGACAGGCGGTGGTCGGCATGGCCTGTCAAACGGGCACCGGCGGTGACGCTGCGGGCCCGCTGTAGGGCCACACACGCCAGACGACGGAGTCAGGCGGTGGTCGGCATGGCCTGTCAAACGGGCACCGGCGGTGACGCTGCGGGCCCGCTGTAGGGCCACACACGCCAGACGACGGAGTCAGGCGGTGGTCGGCATGGCCTGTCAAACGGGCACCGGCGGTGACGCTGCGGGCCCACTGCTGTGCCACACACGCCAGACGACGGCGACAGGCGGTGGTCGGCATGGCCTGTCAAACGGGCACCGGCGGTGACGCTGCGGGCCCGCTGTAGGGCCACACAGCAGACGACGAAGGCGTGGTGGCGTGGCCAGGCACGGCGGTACGCTGCGGGCCCGCTGTAGCCACACACGCCAGACGACGGGTCAGGCGGTGGTCGGCATGGCCTGTCAAACGGGCACCGGCGGTGACGCTGCGGGCCCGCTGCCCACACCCAGACGACGGCGACAGGCGGCGGCTGGCTGTAAACGGGCACCGGCGGGGGCGGGCCCACTGTGGCCACACAGCCGACGACGGGTCAGGCGGTGGTCGGCATGGCCTGTCAAACGGGCACCGGCGGTGACGCTGCGGGCCCGCTGAAGGCGGCCCCGGCGGCCACACACGCCAGACGACGGGACAGGCGGTGGTCGGCGTGGCCTGTCAAACGGGCACCGGCGGTGACGCTGCGGGCCCGCTGTGCCCCCCCCCGCGGGGGCCAGGGGTGGTGGCATGGCCTGTCAAACGGGCCCACACACGCCAGACGACGGGACAGGCGGTGGTCGGCATGGCCTGTCAAACGGGCACCGGCGGTGACGCTGCGGGCCCGCTGTAGGCCACACACGCCAGACGACGGCGACAGGCGGTGGTCGGCTGGCCTTAAACGGGCAGGAGTGGGCACAGGCGTCAAACGGGCACCGGCGGTGACGCTGCGGGCCCGCTGTAGGCCACACGGCCCCGCGGCGGGCCCACTGCTGGCCACACACGCCAGACGACGGAGTCAGGCGGTGGTCGGCTGGCGTCAAACGGGCACCGGCGGTGACGCGCGCCCCCCCCTTTCCCCCCCCCGAGGGGGGGGGTGGTCGGCATGGCCTGTCACGGGCCGGCGGTGCGGGCCCGCTGTAGGGCCACACAGGCGGCCCGCGGGCCACTGGCATCAGGCGGTGGTCGGCATGGCCTGTCAAACGGGCACCGGCGGTGACGCTGCGGGCCCGCTGTAGCCAGACGACGGAGTCAGGCGGTGGTATGGCCTGTCAAACGGGCACCGGGGTGACGCTGCGGGCCCGCCCCAGGCGGCCCCGGCGGGCTGCTGTGCCACACACGCCAGACAGGGTCAGGCGGTGGTCGGCTGGCAAACCGGCGGCCGCCGCTGCGGGCCCACACGCCAGACGACGGAGTCAGGCGGTGGTCGGCATGGCCTGTCAAACGGGCACCGGCGGTGACGCTGCGGGCCCACGGGCCGGCGGTCGCTGCGGGCCGCCACACACGCCAGACGACGGAGTCAGGCGGTGGTCGGCATGGCCTGTCAAACGGGCACCGGCGGTGACGCTGCGGGCCCGCTGCCACTGCGGCCACACACGGGGGTGGTCGGCATGGCCTGTCAAACGGGCACCGGCGGTGACGCTGCGGGCCCGCTGTACGGCGGCCCCACGGCGGGCCCACTGCTGTGCCACACACGCCAGACGACGGAGTCAGGCGGTGGTCGGCATGGCCTGTCAAACGGGCACCGGCGGTGACGCTGCGGGCCCGCGTAGGGCCACAAGGCGGCCCCGCGGCGGGCCCACTGTGCCACACACGCCAGACGACGGAGTCAGGCGGTGGTCGGCATGGCCTGTCAAACGGGCACCGGCGGTGACGCTGCGGGCCCGCTGTAGGGCCACACACGCCAGACGACGGAGTCAGGCGGTGGTCGGCATGGCCTGTCAAACGGGCACCGGCGGTGACGCTGCGGGCCCGCTGTAGGGCCACACACGCCAGACGACGGCGACAGGCGGTGGTCGGCATGGCCTGTCAAACGGGCACCGGCGGTGACGCTGCGGGCCCGCTGTAGGGCCACACACGCCAGACGACGGAGTCAGGCGGTGGTCGGCATGGCCTGTCAAACGGGCACCGGCGGTGACGCTGCGGGCCCGCTGTAGGGCCACACAGGCGCCGCGGGGGCCCATCTGTGCCACACACGCCAGACGACGGAGTCAGGCGGTGGTCGGCATGGCCTGTCAAACGGGCACCGGCGGTGACGCTGCGGGCCCGCTGTAAGGGGGCGCGGGCCCGCTGAACCGGCGACGGGTAGGCGGTGGCCTGTCAAACGGGCACCGGCGGTGACGCGGCCGCGGCGGGCCCACTGCTGGCCACACACGCCAGACGACGGAGTCAGGCGGTGGTCGGCATGGCCTGTCAAACGGGCACCGGCGGTGACGCTGCGGGCCCGCTGCTGTGCCACACACGCCAGACGACGGAGTCAGGCGGTGGTCGGCATGGCCTGTCAAACGGGCACCGGCGGTGACGCTGCGGGCCCGCTGTAGGGCCAAACAGGCGGCCCCACGGCGGGCCCACTGCTGTGCCACACACGCCAGACGACGGAGTCAGGCGGTGGTCGGCATGGCCTGTCAAACGGGCACCGGCGGTGACGCTGCGGGCCCGCTGTAGGGCCACACAGGCGGCCCCGCGGCGGGCCCACTGCTGTGCCACACACGCCAGACGACGGAGTCAGGCGGTGGTCGGCATGGCCTGTCAAACGGGCACCGGCGGTGACGCTGCGGGCCCGCTGTAGGGCCACACAGGCGGCCCCGCGGCGGGCCCACTGTCAGGCCACAGGCGCCGGCGACGTACACACGCCACCATCGCCACGCACTCGTGAAGTGTCGCGCTCCGCCGTGGTCCTTTCATTAATTGCGGCCCGTGCAGTTGCGGACCGTGCGACGGCTGAATATAACGAGCGCCGCGGTTCTGGTGAATGCACAGCCAGGGATACGCGCCGTCCCGACACGTCAACACTGGCCTGCGTGCGCCTGACGTTCGCCGAAGTTCGCCAGTCGCCGAAATGGGCTACGCATTCGTCAATATTGCTCGAGAGCTCTGGTCGAGTTCTTTATGTGGATATTGCAGGTCATAAAGTTGCAACTTGTTCGCATACCAGTCGTCGTGTTGACATTGGGAGGTAGTGTCAGCCAGCCCATTGCCCGAGTAGTAAGTGCTGCAAAGCCAGAGTCGCAGTCAAGGAGGAGGCCTTGGCACCAGGGGTAAAAAAAAACCACAAAGTCACAAAGTCCACTTTGGAGAAGATATGGAGGAAGCCCACGAAAATGGAGAATTCAATGCGCGAGAGCATAGCTGATACGAGACAACTTCAAAGTAGAACTGGCAACGCCTCAGTCCTTATTTGTCCGTCATAAAGCTTTTTATAACGCATCAGTTCCATTCGGATTACGTGTTAGCAAAAGTGGCAGCTCAACCAGTCCCATCACTACTCGCATGCACAAAGTGAGTTATCCACCGTGGAGAAGTGTTCTCCAAAAGGGAAACTCAGAAACTAAAGATAATCGATGTTAGAATGTTTTTTGCTGGTTGTTGAAAAAATAAATCATAAGTAAAACAATTGCTTTCTTTGAACTTTTCCAAAAAAAGAAGAAGACATGAGCGATTTTTTCTTATAGGGCGACTCTTCTCCACTATTTAAGAATCGACCTTCGTACAATTTCATGAAATGAATGCAAGGCTCACAGTTATGCGAATTTCCGAAAAAAAAACTCGAGATCTGGAGGTACTGGCTTGGCAGCGCCTATTTTCTTACTATGGCTCTTTTTAACACGCTTATGGCGATCCGTTCGATAAATTAAGGCCTCTGGCGTGAAAGAGCATCGCATTCAGAGTCGGATCAAATGCATTTTTCAACTTATTTGCGGTTTCTAATGCCCTTTTAATCTTTAACCTTGTTCGAATGGCGATGGTGACGTAAATACTTGCAAATGCCAGGTCACTTCGCCAAGGGGTATATCTATTTCTGCTAGGCGCCGTTCCGTTTTGTTTCCGTTTATAGTGTGTCGGGTGCGATATTTGGGTGCATTTGGGGTTGCGTTTGTTAAGCTAGTTACCACGGTTCTTACTGATATTGTTTTTTACATGAAGCCATCCAGGGGTGTTTCGATTTATGAAAATGATTCGGGGGGGGGGGGGGGGGCCGAGGCAGGGACGTCGATTTGTATTCTTCTTTTTTTTGGGGGGGGCATGGCCTCCCCAATGTCCTCCCAGTTCTTCAGCTGATAACATGTCAGACAATGCCAGTGGCATGTGAGGTGAGAAGAACTCCTAAATTGGGAAACTATAGATGCATGGAGAGCAAAACCCAACAACAAAATAGCTGGGTGGGGGCCCATGACATAGAACATGATGCACAGTTTTATACCCATTCCCCTGTTGTATGTCTGCACATAGGTACCTAACTCGTTAGAAACAATCAACTCCCACAATGCTGTCTCAGACAAGGCCCCCTTCCGGCTCAGATAGGGCCCCATATGGCTCAGACCGGACCCCCTACTGGCTCAGACCGGGCCCACACCTGATCCAGACCGGGCCCCACTTGGCTGAAACCGGGCCCCCCTTTGAGTGCGGACCCTTCCAAAATTTCTAGGGAGGGGGTCAACTGACCCCCTTTGAACCCCCCCTGCCTGTGTCACTGTCTCAAACTGCGATTGGTTACCTGCACGCTTCTGTAAGTTTGTTTGTTTGACCTAGCTGTGAGATGGGAAATATATATTTTAAAAAAAACACCATTCATCAAAGAGCATTGTTTTATTTCACTGAAAGTAACAAGTGAAAGTAACATTTCCCTGTTCTTAAAGCGTGTTCTGAATGCGGTTTTAGAAGTCGTTACGATCAAGCCTCCTGTGGTGCTTGTGCAAGACCCACTTCCTACAAAGTCGGTGTTTTTATGTTTTCAGTTGTAAGCAGCAAGCACCACAGCAATGCCAATTCTCCCGAAGATCATGAATGTATCATATATGCTTGGACATATCGAAAGGAAATCCAAGGCGAATGGGTAGTCCTCGCAATGACCCGCTGACATATGGCATTGCGAAAATTCGGTGATATTTTCCGAGTGCAAATTTTTAGCGGGTATCGTTTTTTGTGTGGTAAATTGTTGAAATGGACAACTTTTGGTCCTGGAATTCGGTCGTGTGAACCGATGCAAAAGAGTTTGGGTTGCTTATTGGCCTTTTGGGCAACATATTTGAAATGGAGAAATATCGGATACTGATGTTGTTACTTTGGAGAAGGTTCTGCATATTTTTCACCCCTGTTTGGCACGCCCCCTGCATAATAAAAATGCAATACATTAACAAGCAATTTTGGGATTTTATCATCGCAAACGAGAACTTTCACACTACATCTGCAAGACCTCCATCTGCAAGACCTCTCTAAGCTCTATATTGGCTCAGATTGTCTCTCCTCATCCGTCACACCATACATCCGTCGCACCATACATCCGTCACACCATACATCCGTCACACCATACATCCGTCACACCATACATCCGTCACACCATACATCCGTCACACCATACATCCGTCACACCATACATTCGTCACACCATACATTCGCAAGTCATGTCCACTCTCCTACACACCCGCCTCCACACAAGACAAATAAAAAATGCAAGGAGTAGGTGCATGCCCAGAGACAGCCGATACCACACACTGGTGGCAGGCTGGCTAAACCCAGCTACGGAGATCAATCCGGAGGACATTTGGCAAGTTAAATCTCGCATGGTCTCACGTGCCAACAAGTGTGACGCCGTGATGACGGTGAGCGCCAAAGCCTGTGGATTTGGATCCGGGCAGGCGGTACCAAGTCGGCCGGGCATCACGGTCCCTTGTTCGCTTGGTCACTGAATCTGCCGCTGCTGTCGCTGTGTGTATTTCACGGCCACTGGCAGTCCCTGGAGCCAAAGTTGGCTGACTCTAGCGAGATAAGTCAACACGCCATCCTATGAGGCCCGTCGCCCACGCAATACCTTCTAAGGATGTTCCGGCATGTGTCACCTCCCCCTCACATCTGTACACCTCCACTCACATTTGCATCAAAATAACTGAATTCTGCTTTCCTTTGAGTGCATCAAAATTACTGGATTAACGTCCGCTGCATTGCAATATCAAACAGCTTCAAATGTATATTAGCGGGAACCAGTAACGAAAAGGCTATTATTTATATACAAGTCCGTACTAATTGTTTACCTCTTCATAGGTCATAGTCAGCCTCATCCGATCATGTATGTGTGAGTTACGAATGACTCATTGTGATGTGTCTAAGAAGGTGTATCTTGATGCGCCCATCAATCTGGCAGGATGCGTCTAGGTGTAGCGTAAGATGCGTGTAGGTGTAGGTTGGGATACGTGTAGGTATAGGGTAGGATACGTGCAGGTGTAGGTTGGGATACGTGTAGGTGTAGGTTAGGATACGTGTTGGTATAGGGTAGGATACGTGTTGGTGTAGGTTAGGATACGTGCAGGTGTAGGTTGGGATACGTGTATGTGTAGGTTAGGATACGTGTGGGTGTAGGTTAGGATGCGTGTTGGTGTAGGGTAGGATAAGGGTAGGTATAGGTTGGGATACGTGTAGGTGTAGGGCAGGATACGTATTGGTGTAGGGTAGGATACGTGTTGGTGTTGGTGTAGGTTAGGATACGTATAGGTGTAGGTTGGGATACGTGTAGGTGTAGGTTAGGATACGTGTGGGTGTAGGTTAGGATACGTGTAGGTGTAGGGTATGATACGTGTTTGTGTAGGGTAGGATACGTGTAGGTGTAGGGTATGATACGTGTTTGTGTAGGGTAGGATACGTGTAGGTGTAGGTTAGGATGTGTGTAGGTGTAGGGTAGGATACGTGTTGGTGTAGGTTAGGATGCGTGCAGGTGTAAGGTAGGATACGTGTAGGTGTAAGTTAGGATACGTGTAGGTGTAGGGCAGGATACGTATTGGTGTAGGGTAGGATACGTGTTGGTGTTGGTGTAGGTTAGGATACGTGTTGGTGTAGGTTAGGATGCGTGCAGGTGTAAGGTAGGATACGTGTAGGTGTAAGTTAGGATACGTGTAGGTGTAGGGTAGGATACGTGTTGGTGTAGGTTAGGATGCGTGCAGGTGTAGGGTAGGATACGTGTTGGTGTAGGTTATGATACGTGTAGGTGTAGGGTAGGATACGTGTAGATGTAGGGTAGGATACGTGTTGGTGTAGGTTAGGGTACGTATTGGTGTAGGCTAGGGACGTGTTGGTGTAGGTTAGGGTACGTGTTGGTGTAGGTTAGGGTACGTGTTGGTGTAGGTTATGGTACGTGCTGGTGTAGGTTAGGATACGTGTAGGTGTAGATTAGGGTACGTGTTGGTGTAGGTTAGGGTACGTGTTGGTGTAGGTTAGGGTACCTGTTGGTGTAGGTTAGGGTACGTGTTGGTGTAGGTTAGGGTACGTGTTGGTGTAGGTTAGGGTACGTGTTGGTGTATACTAGGGTACGTGTTAGTGTAGGTTAGGGTACGTGTTGGTGTAGGTTAGGGTACGTGTTGGTGTAGCGAATTCAGTCTAGGACTGAATTCGCCAGACACAACTTCCCATATAGGGCAATCGCGGCATGGAATGAGAAGTTGAGGAAGGATGCTGGCCACCCGTGATATAGTGCTGCATACGCTCATCTCAAATGTGCTTTATTATTGTTAGATTTTAACTCAGGAGACGGTCAGTAGGCATTTTATCTTATATTTTCAACTGTGATTTGAAGAGAGGGCTGAAAAGCCATGACGTACATGCCTTGTTTCTACATTGCCTGGACTATGGAGACCTCAATATATGATTGATTGATTGATTGATTGATTGATTGTAGGTTAGGGTGCGTATTGGTGTAGGTTAGGGTACGTGTTGGTGTAGGTTATGGTACGTGTTGGTGTAGGGTAGGATACGTGTTGGTGTAGGTTAGGGTACGTGTAGGTGTAGGGTAGGATACGTGTTGGTGTAGGTTAGGGTACGTGTAGGTGTAGGTTGGGATACGTGTAGGTGTAGGTTAGGATACGTGTTGGTGTAGGGTAGGATACGTGTTGGTGTAGGGTAGGATACGTGTTGGTGTAGGGAAGGATACGTATAGGTGTAGGTTGGGATACGTGTTGGTGTAGGGTAGGATACGTGTTGGTGTAGGGTAGGATACGTGTAGGTGTAGGGTAGGATACGTGTAGGTGTAGGATAGGATACTTGTTGGTGTAGGTTAGGTGTAAGTTTGGTGTAAGTTAGGTGCCAACTGCTGGTGTGACGCTAGCTTTCGTAAAATGCTGACGCATACCTAGCGGTGTTGAGTGAATATTACTAGAGAGAAGAACATTCAGACTAACCTCAAGTCGTACCAGTATTAATATTATTGGAACGGCACACGCAATTTCCCCATGGCAGTGCAAAATGTAGACTGCACACGGGTGAGACTTTCCCTAGTTTTGGGGATGTACGTGCATCCCCAACTCAAAAACGTGTATCCTTAACTGGTCTGGCTAATTCCCGAGTTTTCTCTACAAACTGAATTATTGTGCCTGATAACAACATTCAGACGAAAATTAAAAGAAGTAGATGGGATCGAAATGCTGTAAAATACACGAAATGTGATTCGGAAATGTTACGTTTAGCTTCGGCAGGATAACCTCAGAGTCCACCTCGACCTCCCACCATGCCAGCTGAGGAAAAATGTGGTATTGCCAGTTGTGTGGCATTGCTGCTGTGCAGCCACGATTTGTGGACCACACACAATACCACTGCCCCTAGTCCGCAACACAAATGGAACGTGTTATTAGCATTGAATGGCTGAACGGATTTTTTAACAAAGCGAAAAGTTTTTACAGTCGCTGATGAAGAGCGCAACGGTGTCATGACATTTTTCGACGAAAAACTTTCGTTCTCCGGTGTCGCCATGAACTGTGATTGAAATGGTATTAAATTCCTCAATTCGATGAAATGTCACAAGAAACGTTGGAATTAAAAAGGCCGGTTTTCATACTGATGTATGAATATAGCAGGAAACATCGCATGGCACACATATGAAACAGGATGGACACTATTATAGTAGCATATTACCTAATAAATACTTGATGCGTTTTGATTTCTCTACTGCCACCCCAAGTGGTACCACTTTCAAGTGAATTCACATTACCTATTGTATATGGCGGAATATGGACAGCATTGCGTTGAAATTTGGAAAGAGCATCGCAAATGGAACAACTGCCACAGGCTTTTTCCGCTTTTTAAAACTCTAATTTCAGATATGGCAACTTCTGTGAATTGTTTGCACAAATAGAACATTCTGTTAAGCTCATTGGCGCGCTGCCTTGTACATTAGAGACGAAGGAAGAAAGAAAGAAGCGTAGGTGCATGTGAAGATAAAAACAGCTTTCTGAACTACGGTTGAATAAGTCAAAGCTGCTGCCACACTAGGTCAATTGGAGTCAGTATATAAATACATTGTGGGGAATCTAGCCCCAATCGACATGAGCTGACGATAATAAATTTATACTGGGTCGATGCATCTCTGCCACAAAAAGGCTTTTTGCACTGTGAGTTCGGTGTGATTATCACGGCGTCCATGATAGCATCACCACAAAAGCTTTGATGCCGGTTGGATTTGATTCCTCGCAAATCCAAGCTGAGCCCAGATGGGCACGGAACCAAATGTGCAACCAGCTTGGTGCACAAGGAATGGCAACTCATTCTAAACGGTGCGGTTGGACATAATACTGATTTCTAACTGGAGTAGTAAGGATGGTCTGCGTTCTGCGCATAATCTAGAATATGCGTTAGCTTAGTCCTAAGCGGAAAAATGATGGCCTGTGGATCAAGCCAGATCCCGGCTGATATACTTAAACGCTTCAACGAGATACAAATGGGCTATCGGGATTGAGAGATATACTCTGGCATGGCACAAACGGCGAAGGCAGAAGGCTAGAGCCTCTGCAAAATTCATCCGTGCTCAATTGATTTCGAATGTTTTGGCATATTGCCTTCTGATTTACAGGCTAAGGCATACCTTTAACTCAGGCTTTTCAACTTAGGCTTCTGTTTGTCCTTGGGGTGCTTTACAAGGACCAATTTACAACTTAGCTATCTGCAGAATATGTAGCCTCTGGTGCTTCTTCTAGTCACGTTTCTCGTCCGAGTATTGTTTTCTAGCAGAATGATGTTGGACGATGTGACATATGTGACGCAAAGCATCCTACTGGGATCTGGGATAATGTGACCGGGTGACTTTCTGGGCATTTAGGTGAATGTCATTCCGTTTCGTCAGCCGATCTTGCATTCCACCCATAACTAGAACAGTTAAGCAGATCAAGATAGGTGGATAGAATGGATAGGTCTGATAAGAGTGGATAGGTCTGCAGCGCATGGAACAAGCACAAATGGGAAGGTTGGGTTAGCTAAAATCCCAACTGGCTGATAACTTCCCCATTGTTGGAACAGTTGTATCTGAACTTTCCGCATATACTCTATACTTCAAGTTTAAGTGCTGCCTCAATCTTAGTAAGAATTTCCTCCAAATACATCTGTCCAAAGGCATTGTCCCAACAAGCTTCCCCGAACTGTTGGCATTTCCTCCCCGCTACCACAGGGCTCACCCAAAATGTGCATGGTTCGCAGTCTGGTGTGTAAGTCCGCGAGGTCAGTATCTTGGCTTTCATTGAGCAGATACTTCACCTCCTCACGCTATCAAGGTAACGGAACATAGTATGGTGATGGGTGGGAAGCCTAAAACCGGCTTTTCTCACCTGATACCTGCCTTATATTTTGAGTTTATCAGCGTTATGCAGACGGAGCAAGTGAGCGAGTGAAGCGAGGGAACGAACGACTAGAGTGAAGATGCCTTTGAAAATGTATGGTTATCCTCCCGTACTGAGTCAGCTGATTTTGTACGTATTGAGCATTACATGTAATGCTCAATACGTACAATTTTGCAACAGCAATTTAGTATCAGTGAAATTTCTGCCTGCAGGCAGAATTGACCAGCAAAGGGAGCCATTTTGTGTGTCCTGATTGGACGCACTACTACTCACATCACACCGTACGTGTTTTCATTGATATGAACACTAATTTCGTTGATGCACTTGCAGGTAGTGTATATCAGAAGAGAGCATTCTCACAAAATACATTTAACGTTAGCTGTATAATTTGGCGACTTATTGGTTTCTTTCTAGCTTCTGATGACCTTGGCAGCTCACAGATATTGAAGATTGTTGTCACAACTTCAGAGTAAGTAATCAGAAATATGTCATACTGTGCCGAGCCAGGCTGCAAAATCGTTGCAAACAACTGCAACTGGAGGACTCTTGCAGTACACTAGTTCAAATCGGAAACTCCCGGCCACGCCGGACTTTTATTCTTCCCGAGCTGCTGAAAAATAAAGCGAGTGTCGCCCAGCTATCAAAACTACATCAAGGAAAAGCCAAACAGTTCGCTCAGTGACTGTGAAGCGTGATGTGCACTGGTGTGGTATCAGTGTTTGAATTATTTATTGTTTGGGCTCATGTTAGCATGAAATGTCGTTCGCTATATACGTACTTATTGCACCTAGGGACACGCAATGCCTAGATCTGATTACACCGAATATTTCAAGTATGCAGAGGAAGAAAGCTGTCAGTGCTGCACCTCCTCGAATCGCCTTCTACCACCGCCACTGGGCGAAGACCTGCCGACCATCCAGTCCGTCGACCAGCTGACTGTCCTGAGTGTCCGGTGGCGCCTTCTGTCCATCCGTTGCGCCGCGGCACAGCGTCCCGCCGCAGTCAGGCGGTGCCGCTCAGGCGACCCGCCCCGCCGGCCGGCCGCGCCGCCCCGAGAGCGGCCCACCGGGGACACGCTCCATGGCCGCCAGGTGGAGCGCGACTCAGGTGACCGGTCACGCCGGTCGGACGCGCCGCCCCGAGAGCGGCCCACCGGAGACACGCTCCATGGCCGCCAGGTGGAGCGCGACTCAGGTGACCGGTCACGCCGGTCGGCCCAGCCAGCCGGCGAGCGATCCCGCTGCTTCTCGCGACACTGCCGACCTCGGGACGTATCGTCACGCCGAAACAGACTCGACGGGGACGCTGCGCGGTGCCAGTCACGACCGGCGCCCACTGCCCTGCACTCGGCCCACCGGACGGTCGAAGGCTGATGCGCGTTGACACACGAATCGGCCAGGCGAGACGAAAAAACACACTCTCGCGCGTCAACTCGCTGACCACAATCTAGTATGACGTCACACCCTGTCGAGAGAGGAGCCTCCTCTTCCACAGATACACCGACAAGAAAGTGACGATACAACGCGGCTTCTTATGAGGGCAAGTATATCTTTTTCACCCCACCTGCCTGGTCGAAGAACTCAGGGCATGATTCCCTGACCAGCTGTCAGGAAAGAAGGCAGTAGTCCAGCACGCCCATGGTGCACTTCTTCAATGGTGCTGAGCTGTGCCACACCAGCCTCATGTGACCGGGCCGTGGAGGCGCTCTTGAGGACGGCGACGTCCGCCTACCCCCCGCAGCGCGCCACTTCTTGGATGGTGAGCCCGAAATATCTCACAACCATAATATTCGACAGAGTCTCCACCGAAATCCCGCTAAGAGTCGCCACTAAGCTGACACTGACGGATGAAACCATCAGAAGCAGAGGAGTCATCATACATTTGGAAGTCTCCCAGCACTACTCGAATGGCCGGCGCATGGCCCGCATCCTCACTGCCCGACATGGCAACAATTTCGACACACTCACGGCTCTTTCGCCGCTGCCACCACGTTAACCTTACACCAGCCTAGCCAGTGACCAGTGCAGGAGATCTCTCATGAAGGAAGGCGGTCCAAGTCCTTATTTTCAACACATATGTTCTGATTGAAGAGGAAAAATGACAACTTAGCATCAGCAAGATACCAAACCAAGCGGGCTCAGACACCCGACCCACCCGGTATCACCAGCCATGCCAGTGACCACTGGTTCTCACTACCGGTCGGAAGCGATGACAGACCGGCCTGTCGCTCGCACTCTGTTCGACTGACCCTCGGCCCACGGCTTCACCATACGCTTCGGCGCACGCCACTGCCCCAGGCTACAGTCGCAAGGTCATCGCCGAATGGCGGCAGTAGAAAGGCGATTCGGGGCGCAGCACGGACGACAGCCTGCCGGTCCACGCGTGTTTGCCGTCCCCTACGGTGCTCGCGGGTGGTCGGTGTATGTAGGTATGTCGAGTTGTCCTTGGCCGGCGCAAGCCCCGGCGAAATATTTCGGGCCCAGGAGCGAGCCGTCGAGACCAGTACGCGAGTTTTTGGGTGCAACGCGCATTTTCTGGACTGGACGAAATTTGTTTGGGGTTTCTTCTGAATTTGTGTTGGACCGGGTCATTTTTCTGGGTCCCGGTGCGACTTGTGGGCCCTACGCGATTTTGCGGGCCTCTGGCGTAATATCTCGTAGTACAGAACAATTGTCCGGGCCCGGATTTATATCTCGAGATTCCTGCATAATTTTGTCAAGATTCCGGCTCGATTTTGTTCGGGTCTCGGTTCGATCCTGGAGCACGAGCGCCATTTTTCGCAACCCTTGCGCAATTTTTTTCCGAGCCCGAGCAGCATGGCAACGAAGAAACATTTATAACTACATCTGTTTTTTTGGCACGCAATTGCCTGATTCCCATAATTGCATTACACGTCAGGCGAGATATTTGACTGCCGCGCCCCGCTACGGCCCAAGTATTTTCCTCGAAAAAGCATGAAATATACAGCTGATTTTGAAAAACCCCATTCAGTAATGAAATAGTGGATTCCATTACCTATTAAGCCAGATTAGTTTCATACGAATTTCTGAAATTTTTGGCGCAACAACTGACGATCTTTCCCACATGAACGACAAGAAACATACATGGCTAGAAAAACCCATGTTACGGGCAGCTAGGGCACCATATGACCTATCTGCTGATGTACATTCCACTACCCTGTTCGAAAATTTCGACGCGTCATTTTCCCTTTATTCTCTATGTCCTCATTAACATTGCATCTGCGGCTGTCTCCTTCAGTCATATCAACGCCACAACTGACACTGGCCTGCAAACGCTTCACAAGCAGCAGAAGCATCTTGTTTTGTTGTGATTGCTGCTCACGAATAGCATTGTCTCCTCTGCGTTATTTTTAATAACTAGAAAAATACAACTACACTAATTTCAAGATCGCCCCTGATGTTACATCGGACTCATATAGTAGGGGCGGGGCCGGGTTTTTGGATTGGCGAATTGTTCTGAATATGTACATGTAATTGGCTTTTATTTTAATTCGGAACACTCTCCATATTCAACCTCTTGTATTTTAACGAACCGAAGTTGCCTTACCTATTTGTGGAGGCCTATGTTAGCATGCTAGGTGCTGGACCCTTGGTGATATGCAAATTCATTCATATTTGGGAGCAAATTCGCCGATCCCGACCAAATTCTTCATTTTAGTGCATATTTTGTCGCAGTCGTCCGACGAAAAGAAAATATGTAAAACATGTCCGTGTATGTGCCATCGAACCGATAACTTGAGGTCATTTTACAGTCACGATTTGGTAGCTATACATAGTTTGCCCCTCCCACTTCAGGCCGTTTTGGGGCCATGTCCCCCCCCTAGATCTGCTAGTAGGCAGGGGCCGGGTAAGACCAAGTGGTCGCTCGCAGTAGAGCACCCGTGGCTGCTGGAGTCGGCCGAGGATGCCTCGGTGGACTATCGTGGTATTCTCCAGTGGCTGTTTGATTGGCTAGATCCAGCTTTGCATGTTGATCTTTGCAACTTTCCATTGCATGCTCACCAAGGCATCATCCGCGTGAAGGACAGTCTCCGAAGATAAATCCAATGAAAAAATAAACTAGGAAAAATGAGACCTGTGTGGATGATCGCCACGAACACGATATATCAGTCTTGGGACTGTACAGTCGTTCCAGTATTCCTTTACCATGGCTGGTCACAAGGAACGTAGGCTGTGCCGCTTCACAGTAATTATTGGTAGGCTGCGCCGCTTGACAGTTGGGCGTTACGTAACAGTCGACCAGGTTGGCCACGGGCCAGTGCGGTGTCCAGGGACAGGAATTCGCTTCAGGGATTCACCAACAAATGCTGGGGTGCTTCTGCAACTGCTGAGATGTCCCGACAACTGGTGGGTTGCTCTTATGCAGACTGCAAGCGTACTCCAACAACATCTACGCGTACTCCTACAACATCCATCCTTGTAGACTGTTGGGGTGCCTCGGACACTACTGGGCTGCCCCTGTCTGCAGATTACATGGGTGCCCCTCCCCGTAAACGTTGGAGGTGCCCCGACAACTCCTGGGTTGCCCCTCCCTGCAGATTGTGGTGTATCCCTACAACGTCTGATGTGCCCCTCCCTGCAGATTGCAGGAATGCCCCTGCAATAGGGGCATTCCTGGGATCCCATCAGTCGTCTCCTGGATTCCATAGGCTGCGGACGTGCGCCATTTAGTGCTCCGACATAAAGAACCCAACCGGCGAATCAACTTCAATCAGGGAGTATCTTGCGGAATGCATTAGTGAATGCAATTGTCTATATCTTGTTGCTGTAGTGCGGTAGTATAAATAGCTGGGCTGGCTCTCCCTCTCCCTCTCCCTCTCCCTCTCCCTCTCCCTCTCCCTCTCCCTCTCCCTCTCCCTCTCCCTCTCCTCTCCCTCTCCCTCTCCCTCTCCCTCTCCCTCTCCCTCTCCCTCTCCCTCTCCCTCTCTCTCTCCCTCTCCCTCTCCCTCTCCCTCTCCCTCTCCCTCTCCCTCTCCCTCTCCCTCTCCCTCTCCCTCTCCCTCTCCCTCTCCCTCTCCCTCTCCCTCTCCCTCTCCCTCTCCCTCTCCCTCTCCCTCTCCCTCTCCTCTCTCCCTCTCCCTCTCCCTCTCCCTCTCTCTCTCTCCTCTCTCTATCTCCCTCCCCTCTCCCTTTCCCTTTCCCTTTCCCTTTCCCTTTCCCTTTCCCTTTCCCTCTCCCTCTCCCTCTCCCTCTTCCTCTCCCTCTCCCTCTCCCTCTCCCTCTCCATCTCCCACTCCCTCTCCATCTCCATCTCCCTCTCCCTCTCCCTCTCCCTCTCCCTCTCCCTCTCCCTCTCCCTCTCCCTCTCCCTCTCCCTCTCCCTCTCCCTCTCCCTCTCCCTCTCCCTCTCCCTCTCCCTCTCCCTCTCCCTCCCTCCCTCTCCCTCTCCCTCTCCCTCTCCCTCTCCCTCTCCCTCTCCCTCTCCCTCTCCCTCTCCCTCTCCCTCTCCCTCTCCCTCTCCCTCTCCCTCTCCCTCTCCCTCTCCCTCTCCCTCTCCCTCCCTCCCTCTCCCTCTCCCTCTCCCTCTCCCTCGCCCTCCCCCTCTCCCTCTCCCTCTCCCTCTCCCTCTCCCTCTCCCTCTCCCTCTCCCTCTCCCTCTCCCTCTCCCTCTCCCTCTCCCTCTCCCTCTCCTTCTCCCTCTCCCTCTCCCTCTCTCTCTCTCTCTCTCTCTCTCTCTCTCTCTCTCTCTCTCTCTCTCTCTCTCTCTCTCTCTCTCTCTCTGCAGACTATACGGATGCCCCTACAATAGCTGCGGTGGCCCTCTTTGTAGACTGCATGAGGGCACCTAAAACGGCTGAGTTATCGATAAATTGTACCTCAGAACTCATTTAACTTGGTAGAAAAACCCTTGGAAATTTCGGGGTAGGGATGCCCACGTGCTGCCCCCTCCTCCTTATTGTCCAGCTGGGTCTATGTCTAGTTTCCTGGTAGCTATGTTCCATTCAAGTTCCATGCAGACCAAATACGTACAATTGCGATGATTAATCTCCGAGATTGCCGTACAGATGGTTCTAACTCAAACATGCATGAATCACTGAAATTTGAAACACGATAGAGAACGTCCATTATTTATTTTCTGCCAAGATATGGAGATTGTAATGGGTGTTGCACCCATGCTACAGTCAGGAAATATGGTGCGCTTGTTTCTGATGAACATTGCAACGTAGCTTTTCGACTTTTCGACACCGCACGTGTGACTTCTCCGGGACGAGGCGGACGAGCGGACGGTGGGGTGGAAGCGGGCGGTCTGTCACGACAGCGCAGTGAGCCGGAGCAGGTCACCGCACGTGTTATTTTCGCGGGACGAGGCGGACGAGCGTCGATGGAGGGTGGGCTGTCGTGACAATCTCGGACACGACCACTGCACTGGTGCCATTGGACCAGTGGTACCGTCGGCCCACTGGTTCCTCCGGACCACCGGTACCGTTGGACTTTACTATACTTTACGAACTTTGCGCGCCGCTGACACGCCACAGCGTTTCCTCGTGTGGCGGTGAGATATCCCTGCACTACACTGGCGGTGGGTATCAGTGTAGTGTACTGGCGGTGGGTATCGGTGTAGTGCACTGACGGTGGGTATCGGTGTAGTGCACTGGCGGTGGGTATCGGTGTAGTGTACTGGCGGTGGGTATCGGTGTAGTGCACTGGCGGTGGGTATCGGTGTAGTGCACTGACGGTGGGTATCGGTGTAGTGTACTGGCGGTGGGTATCGGTGTAGTGTACTGGCGATGGGCATCGGTGTAGTGCACTGGTGGTGAGTATCGATGTAGTGCACTGACTGGGCATCAGTGTAGTGCACTGCTCGTGTTTATCACTGCGTTGCACTATACTGACGGTGGGCGTAACTGCATCGTACTGTAATGAAGGTGGGTACCCTGCACTGTAGTGTACTAATGGTGGGTGTCTCTGTACTGCAACGATGGTGGGTAGCAATGTTCTGCACTGACGGCGTGTATCACTGCAATGCAATATGTGCTGGCGGAGATCTGCATTGTACCGACGGTGGGTGTGCCGGCGGAGATCTGCATTGTACCGACGGTGGGTGTGCTGCACCGTATAGATAGTGAACACGAACGGGCTGAACTGATTGCATGATTCACTGTGCTGGGATTGTGTAATCCATGGTATGTACTGGGATTGTGTAAGCCACCGTACTGGGATTGTGTAATTCAATGTGCTAGGATTGTGTAAGCCACTGCACTGGGATTGTGTAAACCACCGTACTTGGATAGTGTAAGCCACCAATGACGTCAATATGTGCCAGTGCAGACGAATATGGGTATGAATATTGCCGCGATATATCACAGTGTTAATATTACCATCAGCAAGTCAGCCCTAGCACTGTATTGTGGACTGAATGATTGCAGAGAAGGCGGCCATGATTGTTTTTATACCCAGTGGCAGTGGTAAGACCAGGCAAACCGTCAGTTGAGCACCAGGCATTACTCTGCCACACAACATGGCTAGCTTGCAGGTGCCTCGCGAGATTGAAGTCGAGAACATAGGAGCATATGAGAGGAGTTTCTCACGTTGGGTTGGATGAAGCAGTGTGGCGATGGATCTAAACAGGCGCCGGATGAGCGCCGCCTCTGGCAGTCATCTCGTGCAACCGGGTCGTCGCTGTTAAATTTGTCATTTTAATCACCGACTGAAGCCTGATCCGCCGTTCGGTTAG
>JAOTOM010001836.1:0-81578 GCA_034440615.1 Ashinkailepas kermadecensis | reverse complement strand
CCTGTTCAATCTTTCCGGAGTCGACCGCTGACCCCGCTCACTTGTTGTCCCTCCGTTCGGCTTCCTTTGATGCCGGGTGCAGCTGCGGGCAGGAGATAAGGGCGAGCAGGAGGGTGCGGGGCGCGGTTGGAGAATTGAGCAAGTCTGACCCGCGAGCGGCGGTCAGCACTCTGGCCTTGTCCCGCATAAAACCGGAGGCTGGCCCCATACCACGGCTGCGATGTGGAGATTTCAGTTGGATTTTATTTCGAGCCGTCTCAATGCCATTTTTGCGATACCCGGACAAAAAAGTCGAAAAAAGTCGAACGCAAAAGTCAACGGATAAAAAGTATAATTAAAAAGAGTTCGAAGCGCTGAAAGTCGAACGAACAGGTGAACATGCCAAAAGTCCAATTGCGAACGTCAAACGGACCTAAAGTCAAAATGAACAAAGTAGCACGGACAAACGGTTTACGAACAAAATTCGCACAGAATTCGGTTGGTGCAATGGTCAAGAGAACGGAAAGTTGAGGTATAAAAGTGGAGGCGCCGAAAGTCGGACCGGGAAAAAATGAAAAGATATATATGATATATATATGTATACACACACACGCGCATATATATAAATATATATATATATATATATATATATATATATATATATATATATATATATATATATATATATATATATATATATATATATATATATATATATATATATATATATATATATATATATATATATATATATATATATTTATTTATATTATATATATACATATACATATGTATGAATGTACGTATATACGATGGATGGGCTATTTACCGATGTGCACTGATAATATGCTAGGGTTCGTGAACACGGGAGTTATTTACCCCTCCCTACCCATCTAGGATGTTTCAGCGATTGAAAAAACACGGCGGACCGTTAAGCACATTTTCCTTCGTCATTTTGCATCTGATGTGAAAGTTTCGACCTCAGGTCGCGCAAGGCAATTGACCTAGCACATGTTAAGGAGAACCACCTCAAAATGTTCAGGATGAATAGCTAATATGAATGAAAATATATTGAAACGAAACTTGCTCCTTGAGTAAAATTGGGCGGTGCCTATCAAACACATCACTCGGATTTCCGTTCTAGGTCAGTTCAGTGACCTGAGGTCATTGCCAATTTTGGCACAAGTTTCCTATTTTGTAATATGCACGCTCTTGTAACATTTTTTTTGCCCGTGGTATGTATGCAGAAATATGAGAAGTTCCTAATCCAATTTGATTGACCTCCGTGAAGTGACCTGATGCCAAGTCAGGATAAAGTGCATCGAGTGGGGGAAAACCTATTTAGACACTCGTTGTTTTATGGTTTATTTCGAGTTTTCATTTCATAAACAGTATCAAACGTGCATTGTATGACATCAGCTACCCAATGGAACCAAAACTATGAATCATAGACTTCGACGAATCTGATCTTGTCCTCTGTTACAGGGTGATGGAACTATTTTGGTGATTAGCCTACATGCAGATATTTCACATTTCTTTCGATCTTCGCTACTACTGGCTAGTAGACGTTTTGTAACAGGATTAAGAATGAATAACCTTCTGCTGTACGAATAACCTGACTTTCAATTGCTGTAACTCCAATCCGAACATGATCTCGGATCAAATGTGACGAAAAACGATGCGTTATGAAATTATATAGAGCTATGGCAAAGTTCAGTTTGATGGGTCATGCAGTATTGAAAGCAATCGAGAAATTGACCATGGGTTAAATTAGCCCATCCCGGCACTGCACGGGTTACGATGGCCCTCTTCCACGTTGCGAATTTAGATCGTCCTTATCCGATTTAAAATCCTAAGGAACATATGTGATCCCAAAGGGAAGTAGAACCTACATTAACACGCGCACTGGAGGGGAGGGCGCGAAATCCGCCCACCCCTCCGTTTTTCCGTACATACTCCGTTTTTTTTCGTACTCCAGATTTTACCGGTCGATATACGCCATTTTTGCGTACCGTCTTAGAAGTGTCCGGCACGTCGTTTAAAGCAAGAAAAACGCAAATCGGGCGACAATTTTTCGGGTTAGGTGCCGTTAAAGTCAAAACATTTCATAGCGCCAGACCCCAAAAATCGGCACTGATGCGCTTCCCGCAAAAGGGAAGTGTTCTTGGCAACACTAGCGACTTGTTTCATGTATATTATTATGTTATATAATTTCAACGTCATGTTAGGTCACCGAGGTCAAGTCAAGTCAAGTTCATGACAGGTTAATGGAACCAAACTTGGTCAACTGGAATGTTGTCATCAATGCAAATGACTGTCATGCGATTGATGTCGTTTTGCATGTTACTCCCTACACATTCTGAAAACTACTGTTTGTCATCGTGTACCTAAGCGTTTCCATACTTTATTCATGTACTTCACTCCCTTCTTCGCGAAGCCGATTGTGCCGAGGCTTCCGACGGAGCAGTCAGGCGGGCGGCCAGGTTCTGGTAACTGGGACAGGTAACTGACCTGATAAAGTGCTGCTACATAGGTGACCTGAGGTCAAATTCCGGGTCTAGCATCTGTATTGCATCATTAGTAATGTCCAAAACATCATTGATGCCCATTTTGGAGCATTTAAGCACAATTAAGCACAGCGATCCATAGTAATGACAAGCCAAGCCACACAAAACAAGACAATTTTGACACATGTGACCTCATTTGACCTTGACTATACTGACCTAAGGTCATGAAATTTGCACACAATAGATTTCACTACAGTACCCATCCACCCTGCGAATTTCGTTACTCCAGCTTTAATATGAACCGAGATCTTAAGGGGGGGCGGAATCCGCCCCCTCCTGTGCGCGTAGTTTTCCGAGGCCCTCCAGGGCGCGTGTTAATCGACAGGTTTCAGGCCTACGTGGTTCTACCACGATCTATACCCGGCATATCTGCACTTGAACAGGGCTCCCACCGACCTCGGAAATCAGACGAACCGCCTCCGTCGTACATCCCTTGTCCGATTTAAGTAATAATTTCAAATAGCTCCATTTTAAGCGATTTTGTGTTAACCACTGAATCGCCCGCTACTAAGAAATTGGTGGTACACTGAAGACACAAGGAGAAACTCCTTGTTGATATGAACACTGTTCAGGAAGTTTGCACTACATGCTCAATGCACATAGGTAAATAGCCCAGGTTTCTTTGACGATTTGGGACTAGCCGATGTTACATAGAGATATATTTACATACATATATATATATATATATATATATATATATATATATATATATATATATATATATATATATATATGGCTTCACATGAGCTACTCTGGTAACATCATCTCACATTTCGTCTATGCCTGAAGGGCTATTCATGCAGCATATATATTCTCATCTGAACTACTTACAATCAACATGAAGCACTGGGATCGCATTTAATTCCCAACGTTATTTCCTCCCCTTTGAACTTTTTGGTCATGCATTATTCCAGAGTGACAACGTAACGTGTGTGCTGACGTGTTTGTTTATTTCTGGTGTGTGTTCACGTATGTACAAAGACTCGAGCACCATGAGACGTGTTCGGTCCGTGCAAGACTTCGCCCATACGAAGACTAGGCTTCGTGCAGTAAGCTACATTGGTGCCACCACAACCTCCCTTTCGAGAAGATTAACAATGCATCTCGGAGATGGAGTACCAAAGGACCACATGACAAACTGCCCCCAAACACTGCTAACACGAGAACACCTTACCAAGAACACCACCATCATCACGTCTTGCTCGGACCGAACATGTCCATGGTGCTCAAGTCTTTGTACATTCGTGAACACACCAGAAATAAGCAAACAAGTCAGCACACACGTCACGTTGTCACTCTGGAATAATGCAAAACGAAAAAGGGCGAAGTGTGGAGGGTAGGGGAAGGCAAAAACGTCGGAATGTAATTGCGATCCAGTGCTTCATGTTTATTGTAAATAGTTTAGACGAGAACATACTTGTATTGTGAGTGGCCCTTCAGGAATCGACGGAATGCAAGATGATGTTGCAAGAATAGCTTGTGTGAAACCAGTGCTCAATTGATGTTTTAAAACCATACATGTGTGTGTTTATTTGCATTGTGCAGAGCGGTGATTTTAAAATGGATTAATGCTTGAATCCGAAACGTCAATAACGGAATGCGACTATGTATGTTACTTGGTGAAATAATTTACCAGCTATCTCACGAAACGAAGAAAAAAATACGATCAATCGAAAACCTAGACAGAAAACATGCTAAAGCTGAATGCGCTCTTCTCTTCAACACTCAATGTGTAAAACTGTATATATATCCACGAGGAGCGTATATATATATATATATATATATATATATATATATATATATATATATATATATATATATATAAATAGCTCCTCGCGCGGTCAATTTATGAACCATCTGGAAAAGTACGCTCGTAAGCAGCTCTCGACTCTTCCTGGTCACTAGTAAGCAGCAAACAGAGGCGAACCGAGGGGTCTTCCCCTGCTTCCCTTAGCAACCAAAAATATACTAGATCAAACAAGAAGTTTTGCAATCTTGACCATGAAAAACCAAACGCTTTCTTGAAGGCACCATCACAACTTTTTGAAGGCACCATCACATGCAGTCGAAAATTCGCTGTTCCGCCGCTTGTTCACTCCTAATTCAAAAGACGATTAGCGGCCAAGGTTAAGCGTGCCGGCAGTGCCACGACGGCCGGTACGGCCGACAGGCTAAATGCGATTATTCCTGGCTGCCAGGGAGGCACCAGGATTTTCTTCAGGGGGAAACCAGAAAAAAATGTCATGAAACAGAGACCGCTTTCGGCGCGCTTCGCACGCTGAAAACGTTTGGTTTTGCATGGTGAAGATCTCAAAATTTCTTGTTTCATCTAGTATATTTGTGGCTGCTAAGGGAGGGGAGGGGAAAATCCCCTCGGTTCGCCTATGCTTGCTGCTTACTAGTGGCCAGGAAGAGCCGAGAGCTGCTTACTAGCGTACTTTTCCAGATGGTTCACACGTAGATCGCGCGAGGCGTATAAGAAAAGTGGAGCCGCCTTGTCTGGTCGGGTTCGACAACATCCGCAAGATCAGCGCTCTCCCAACGAATCAGCTAACCCAGCGGCGCGCCGCAATTCCGTAGTTCATGAATTTTGTTTGCCTTGTGATCATAAATATAATTTATTTGCTTTCTTTGACTATGCGTAACCAGGACTCAGAAGACGAACTGTTGGTGAAACACGAACGATGATTGATAGTTGCACTCATTTGAAGGCAACACACCTTGTGTGGATAGTGTTGCATTGCGCATTCACCAATTGTTATACTGTACGCGTGAATTATGAATACTAAAAGTATATATAATGTGAAAATGTTACTACTTGCGGTAAACAACGGTCGCTAGACAAACCGATATCGATACGGTTAACACAATATATATATATATATATATAGTACACAAATACTGTGTATTTGTGTACAAGCGGCACCCTGCTGAGCAGTAGCGGCGACAGCATTCGGTCAGCTCGGTGGGTGGCAATGAGTCCGTAGCGTCCAGTGGTGAGCATTCATGGCATATTCCGGGATTAACGGTGACGGCCGCAGTCACCGGACCGCCTGTCGCCGGGGTGAGCGATGTCATGAATTTTGTATGTACCGTGGGTGGTCACAAAGGTGGGTTGATGCAATTTGAAACCAAGACGCGGTCCCGACGCCAGACTGCCGGCTGTCTTTCATGTTTCCATCCGAATATGCCGTCAGTACTTGTCTGTGCTATTCATGGCAGTACTGGGGAAGGGAGAATGCCTTCCACATGAACAGAAGCACGTGGTGGAAAGTCACCTGTGTCGCATCGTAGTATGTAACGTATCAATGAATGTCAAGAAAGATCGATTTCATTTGCGGAATCAGCTGCAACAGTAAATACATACAGTGCACAAAGTATGTACAGAGGGTACGTAGTAGCAGTCCTATGCGTGGGTGGCGGGGTGCCAATCGTAATGAGACGGCGTATCTCTCATGCTGAGCTGTCGTTTAATTATCGGATCCATTTCACGGATGAAAGCTGCCTCTAGGATAATTTAGTTTTGGTACCCTGCGACATCGGTTCAATATGGTGGTATTCTTGATCATTATGGATCGGATAAGTTTCGTGTTGTGCATCGACATGGTGTGCTTTCGTCGTGCCCATCCTTGGTGGTGCAAAGATGCGTCTAGATAGGGTGGTGGCGGTGTATCCAATGTATGATGAGGCAGCCCGGGGCCACACCATGGGCTTAAGGACCCTTTATGTTGCACGAAAAACCCTCCTCGTCGGTCAGGGCCGCCTCCTGGCTCGGCTCGGGCTCTCCTCATCGACCCGAGGGCAGCTGCTCTGGACCACTCAATCAGCGTGAGCCAAAGCCGACCCAAGGGTGACGCACATCCTGAACCCGCTCCGTCGGCTCAGAGGTCCATGACCTACGATCAACCAACCGCCGCACTACAGTCGTCACGACCGGTCAAGATTCACTTAACGATCGGAAGAAAACAAGTTGTCCAGAAGTACTGAATTTGACATAGGCTTGACAATTAGTTTACCTTTAATGCAAATTATAACAACTCGTTGCCTGTTTCGCCGTCCACTTATTACGCATATCTGGACTTCACTTCCATTTTCGATCACCATGGTGTGGTACATGAAAAACAGTCACGTACGCTAAACGCGGTTGCATCTTTCGCCGTGGTAGATTGCACATACAAAAAAACAGTCATATGCGATCGAGCGCATTCTTCGCTTCAGTCGGATGCGCTTATCCAATAGACGTTTCGCGGTATTATCATGCTGATATGTTAGGAGTCACCGCACGCTCTTGAATATCTGACGCAAATAGGAAGCCTCAGACGAACATTGAGACGAACATTGAGGTACATGTGACATTAATTTTCCGCCAAGTAGCTCAGCTTGCTCCTCAACAATGAGCGATTCAGATGCTTTACAACTCAATGAATGTACACAAAAGCTTTTCGAGGTTAGTACATACATGATCAATGTTTCACAAGCACATTATTCACGTAAACGGGCAAGCGCGCACGCACGAGCACAAGCGCGCACACGCACTGTATAGCACACAGTTGCGTTACACAGGCATTAATCAAAATATGCGTTACAATAATATTTTCACTTCATTTATGTCCACACACGATACTTATAACCATACATGAAGGTCGGGACCACCATTCTACCCAAATGTAACTTCGATGGCTTCACGCTTTGTTGATGAGTGGGTTGAGGACAAGACAAAACGGCTGCCATCAGGGCCATCAGTATGTGCGCAGACGGCGTAGAACGAACGAATGGCAAAGAGTGCGAAACTGATGCAGACAGGATGAGTGGTGGGGGATTGGCTGGCGGGCAGGCTGGTGCCGGTGAAGCACGGACAGATGATATGGTTCTCGGGCGCTTGGCAAACGGACGGGCAGAGTAGATTGTCGTGACGGTTGGTGGGTGGGTTGAAGAAGTAGCGGGGTAGGTTATAGCAGCGGGTGGTGGACGGTTAAGGAGGAGGAAAAACTGCTGTAAGCACGGACTGGTAGGAGTGCAGATGGCGCATGATCGACGGAAACGGTCAAAGGATGATTCATTGATGGAAGGACAAGTCGCTTGACGTCATTGGTTGATCGTGGGACAGGTTGGATGGCGGCAGCGGTTGATGATACGGCAGGAGGGTTGGCGACAGAGGCTGGCGGGCAGGTAGGGGCCAGAGTTCCATGGCTGACACCAACGGCTACCAGATGGGTTGACGAGGCAGACTGGATGGCGGCAGCGGTTGTTGGTGAGACAGGAGAGTTGCCGACAGAGGCTGGCGGGCAGGTGGGGACCGGAGCAGGATCGGTGGCAGTCGCTGACGAAGAGGCCGAGTCGTCATCGCCTGGCTGGTTGATGTCGGCGCCGTCAGCTGAGGCCAAATCGTCATCTGATGATCCCGAAGTTGTGGCGGTGGCTGCCTGTCGGTGGCATCACTGGCACGAGATGTTGCCAAAGCTTCCAAGGTCGCGAATTCGTTGGAACCGTAGTCCCGCCTCTGAGAAACGAATACATACGTAAAGAGACTGTTGCAGCGGTGGACAACTTTTCAAAACACATTCAGAGCGTTGGTTGGTTGGTTATTGGAGTTTAGGGGCGCATCGACTGCGTCGGTCATACAGCGCCCGACATTCAAAGAGGCATTGGATACTGTGAATTTTGACGGCAATAGAAGATGCATATGTGGACTCCAACACCAAAAAAGTGCATATGATTTGATATCTCGCTATATTGATGGATAATCTACCTGGTACCAACACTGGAACACACGACCTAACTTGAACGGAGAGGGGATTCAGCCGTACAGTCATCCGCTAATGATAGGTCGTGTAAATACTAATACAGCAGACAAATGACAAAGAAATATCAAAGGATAATGCGTAATAAAAATATACCAATACCACTTAAATGAGAATCGTAGGACGGTATGGTATCACACTTGTACCGAACTTCGTGGCATGTCATTCTGACTGACTTTTGTTTGCATTTCACTGTTTGACTGACGATGGTATGGGCGCTGCAATTATCTTGTTAGGATAAACACGTGTACACGCAAAGGAAGAATAAGACATTCTACTCGGAGTGGGCTGTTGGATTAAAACCCATAGTTTCATTAAGATTATTGATGCACCTTAGCAACTGCACCACTCGTCTATTCCACTTCGTCCATGCCACGCGGCCCTCAAATATCAGTGGAGTGATTGTACATCATCCCTGATTTAATGAATTTACTTCATGTAGACGTCTTGACCTAACCTGCACCTCCCCAAACTATCCTACCCTATCCTACCTAAAATTGAACCTGTTCAAGGTGCCGACATAAACACAAAAACAATCTTTGCTCATTAATGGGTGTTGGACACTCAGCAGCGCTGAAGACCAGGGCTAGAATGATAGCCTGTTGAAGCATTTTTCTTATTCAGAATACTATCCTCCCACCTTCCTCATTTAAAGGTTAAATGGAGCTGTTTGACAATTAGCTGCTCTGTGATAGAGTTCTCAAGATTCCCTGGAAAGTGCAGAGAGATCATGTCCCAGTTTTGAAAACAAGTATCCGATTAGACGAGCAAATCATTTTCCTTTTCACATCTAAGTTTAGTTTGTAGTTATTTGGGCTTTAGGGCGCATCAACTTCATTGGCCATGTAGCGCCCATTCTTCACATCTAGGATTGCGAAGTATAAATCGAACCCTGTTGCAGACTGATCGTGTTTTGTCCGTCGCACAATTGCAGCCAATTGAGGAGATATGGAAGCTGGATATTTGGTCACCCAAGTGCCAGGTTGACGAAATCTCCAGGCTGAAATAGTTCCCAGCGTGACCAAACCTCCAATCTGAAGTGTCAGGTTTGGTCCATCACGATCTCCTCAGTTTTGAGATAATTGCGTACATATGACTTCCCGTTTTGCGTGTTTTGAAAGATATCTAATTTGGGGATAACGATATCAACGATAACCATACAAACAGCTATTCTATAAACTGGCATTGTAAAACATAACATTGCACATCATAGGTAATCCATTCGCCTGGAATTGCGATGCGGGATGTTCGTTATCACGATGCCGGATCCCATTACGATGGGCAAAAGTATGATATCTATAGACGGGATACTTCGAAACGAGGCATGAAGACTTCCACAAACACGCACCAGTCACGTAGCGTCGCCAATCTCTCACGCCGATTGGTCGCGGGCGGAGAGTAGCGACAGGTGAGACTCGAACCCACAACCTTTCGATTGTGAGACGAGCATCTTACCCCTAGACCACTCGTCCCCTTTTGCAAGGATGTCGATTCAGTGTTCAGTAAGTGGTATATTACACCCTATTTCGCGAATAATTTATAACTGATGCAGAACACGTTTCAGCAGATGCAAGGAGTAACAGTGTTGTCATGTCTGGACCCAAAAGTTGCAAATCACCAGCTGGAGTTACACTCCGAGTAACAACCATTAACAACGTTTGTATGTCACTAAGGTCTGTTTTCGTGTTGTCGCTGTCCGCATGGGACCAAGGACTTACCGATGACAATTCAGAAGGCGATGGAAGAAATTCTGAAGCAGTGCAGGTGCAGGTACCCGGGAAATGTCCTCGTCTGTGCGGTGACTAGGAGCGATTGGAAGATTTTCTAACTCGTCTGCGGGAACACAGGGTAACACTAAACATGGAAAATACACGCTGAGACAGACGGCTGCGGACTTCCTTGGGTTTACCGTGTCCTCAGCGGGAGTCTCGGTGAGCCCAGAGCGGGCTAGGGCGTTAGGACATTAGGCGTCAGGACGAAAGAGCTCCAGTCACTACTGGGCTGTTGGGGTTCTGCTCTCGTTTCGTGCCTGGATACAGCACCCTCATGGAACCACCGAGGAGGATGCTGCTTAAGGAGGCGATGCCGTTCAAGTGGATAGAGGAGCTCGCGGCAGTGCTGAAAGGGAGACGTGCTGTACCAGGCAGTCGCGGAGTCACCATTTACGACCCTCAGCTTCCACAGTCATAACTTTGGATGCAAGCGATGTGGGCCTGGGTGGGGTGCTGTCTCAGCCTAACTCAGAGGAAGAGAGGGTGGTAGCATTCACGTTGCGTACGCTAAACCAAGCCCAGAGGCGCTGCAGTATGACAGAGAGGCGCTGGCGGTTGTGTGGACAGTGGCGAAATGGAGGAAGTATCTCTGGAATCAGCAGTTGTCTGCGACTTGATCATGTGGCATTGCAGACACCGCTGACGTCACCGGGTGTCGCCCAAGCTGCCATGAGGATAACAAAGTGGTCAGACTGGCTCATGGAGTACTCGTTCACAGTTTAGCGTGTGAAGGGAGGTGTACGTCCTGCAGATGGGTTGTCACGACTGCCGGAATCGGCAGAAGTGGTGGAGGACAAATACAAATGTATCGCTACAGTAAGAGACCGTCCGGCAGCAATGGATGAAGAGTTGGTGGCGGCTATAAGTGAAGATCGTGTTGCGTGATCAGGTATCGCGTCCGTGGTCTCGTAGGCCGAGCGACTGCTCGCCTGACCTTCAGCTATTCTTCCACCTCAGGGATCAACTCACTGTGCAGAGGTATGGATGTGCGCGGCGATTGCCTAATCGTTCCAGAAAGTCTGCTTCGCTCAGACTGCCCAGCCTGGCACATCAGTGGCACCAGAGCATCGTCAGATGCGAGCAGCGCCTGCAGGAGCTATATTGGTGGTCTGGCATTGATCGAGATGGTGGAGGCAAGAGCTGTGAAGTCTGCGCCACTGTGTATGGATGAGACGGCGGTACTTCGACATACTCCAATGCATTCAGTGCCTTTACCAGCGGCAGCCTGGAACAAGATAGGGCTGGACTTTATTGGACCTATGGATGCAGCCCACGCTCAGCGATATGCCGTGGTCCTGGCATCCGACTTCTCCCAAGTAGGTAGACGCTGGATTTCGCTCGGAGTCAAACTGTCACGCGTGTATTGAATTTATCGAGGTCTTGGCGTCACGCAAAGTATACCCCAGGGAATTGCTGTTCGACAACGGCACGTACAACATATACATTTTTTCTCAGAAATTACCTGCAGAGTGTGGGTGTAAGTCATATCCGGGCCCCACGCTACCAACAGGGAGCATCTGGGGCAGTAGAACGGTGCAATCGCGCCGTGAAGGCGACGTTGCAGGCAGCTGACCAACGAGGGCTTGACCGCCGGGCGTGTCGGCAGCGGCTCCTGCAACAGAGCATGAACATTCAAAACGCCGACTGGTACTGGTACCAGCACTGGGACCAGCACGGATATGGCGCAGCTGCACCACAGGAGGCAAATCTGCACAGGGTTGCACGGCATGGTGGCCAGTCTAGCTACTCCAAGAGAGACGTCCTCTCTGGCGCTGAGGCGACGCGCTGCGGACAGTCAAGGAAGCAGGAGTATACTGACACAATATGTCACAAACAGGTGCCCCACTTCCGTTTCTGAGAATGGATCCGATACAAACCGAAAAATAGTATTTCTTGAAATGCCATATCAGACTTAAAATAAAATAGACACAGCAAATTCTCCTTCTGGTGATACTTTGAAAAATCACACATCAGAAGTGACAGTTCTTTAAAATCGCGCCACCTAATAGTGGCAAGGGAGCTCCATCGGTGTTAAAATAATGGTTTTTCTTCCAGGTGTCAGATGTTGAAATGAGCACAATAGAATGTTGAAAATCTGCATGGAATTAATTTCAATGAGAAAATGTGTATGCCCTGGAAAGTATTATTTGAGCCAACAGAGTGCTGTGGCTACACCCATGTTTGTTTTGAGATACAAAACAAAAAAGCAAACATTTGCAAGGCATGTCATTTTAGTCTTGTGATTTGAGTCTTTAGTCATTTGAGTCTTATGACTAAAATGCAAGTTATGAACAAATGATTTAAACATGTATCCGATACATATACTTCCGATACTTCGTGTATACTATGCCATGACACAAAGTAGAGAGTAAAAACACAGCATAATTATTCATGCTTAGCATTACAATTGTCAAATTATCAGCTGCCAGTCAATAAAGAATGAGGGGTACTGAAGTTATTTACAAAAAACCAATGAAAATAACTACAAGTAAGTATTATTGATGTGAAAGGATACTTACCTGTGTCTAATGAAATCAGAGAATTATATATATACATACATACATACATACATGAATATAAGTATATATGTATATATATATATATATATATATATATATATATATATATATATATATATATATATATATATTAGCCTGGTCCAAACATACATGGTGATTTTAAAAGTTTCAAGGAAGTGCGCTTCACAAGTTTATTTTTATTCCACTATATGTGCCTGTATTGTGTGCCAAATTTTGGACGATGTCATGCATATTTAAAGGTCGCGCAAAATCTCATCTTTGGTTTCTCTCTTTTGCAGATGGCCTCCTCAGCACCGAGTACGCTAAGTGGACCAGAATGGTGGTTATTATGGAGTCCCCTTGAGTTTTTCTCAACTGCACGGCTTCCAACGCGAGGTGACGTACTTCGCATGTCACAATTCTTTCACCTGAAGCAGAAATTGCTTTTCCCGGAAAGCTTCAAGAAGACCCGTGAAGCCTGCTGTGCCATCTGGACGAGGGCAGGGATCCCTACCCTGCGGTTGGATTCCTGTGTGAGGAAGTTCATGGAGAGTTCATGCGGGAATACCTCAACCCGAAGTCTGCGGGTTCTTTGAATGTCGTTAACGATGCAGCAGAAGGAGCTGTTTCTCTCATCCACACCTTCAACACATCGCTGACCAAGGATGAAGAGCAGAAACAATACCTACTCTGCCTCGTGGCTAATCACCGGCGCCGCCTCCCTGCTCCGACCAAGGGGGGACTGATGAAAGAGGGTAGATGCTGAATTGTAGAGGGACAGGTTGAAGTCCCACCTCATTTAGTCATTCAAGTTGGCACGATGAAGCATTATTATTTATTAAGGTTATTTTGTTTTCATAGAAAATAGGAGCTATGCTATGCGAGAGAAGAACAAAAATTAGCATCCCTTCAGTTTCTCATCTGTCGGAAAAAAGACACCTTTTTACGCGACCCCTAAAATTAAACGATAATTCCTGAAAATTGGTCTATATGTTATTTATGAACAGTGTAACAAAATAAAACTTGTGGAGCTAACAATTTTTCAACTTTCCTTTTTTGGACCAGGCTAATATGTATATATGTATATATATATATATATATATATATATATATATATATATATATATATATATATATATATATATATAATATCATATATATATTCATATATATATTCATATATATATTCATATATATATCATATATATGTTCATATATATGTTCATATATATGTTCATATATATGTTCATATATATGTTCATATACATGTTCATATATATATTCATATATATATTCATATATATATTCATATATATATTCATATATATATTCATATATATCTTCATATATATATTCATATATATATTCATATATATATTCATATATATATTCATATATATATTTCATATATATATTCATATATATATTCATATATATATTCATATATATTCATATATATATATATATTCATATATATATATCATATATATATTCATATATATATTCATATATATATTCATATATATATTCATATATATATTCATATATATATTCATATATATATTCATATATATATTCATATATATATTCATATATATATTCATATATATATTCATATATATATATATATCATATATATATTCATATATATATACATAATTTATCATCTGAGATACTTATAGTGACATGCTCTAGTAGTAAAACCAACCTTGGTGACCTGGGGTCAAACTGCGACATTCAGGGCCATGTAATTTGATGTGCTGCATCCTTGATAGCCATGATGTTCCTAACATCATGAACATCAAATCTGGTATCAAGCGGTAGCCTGTGGTGAACACTCGAGTAGCATTTCAAGTCAAGACATGTAAAGTTCAAATGTCTGATTGAGTGCTTTGATGACCTCACCTTTCTTCCCTATGACTTAAATTTATAGAACATGGATGTCATTCGACGTTGCTTGTTGTACGGCATCACAAAAAAATATATACGCATATATATACATGTATGCATCTATACATCTATATATATTTATATATGCATACATGTATAATGTATGCGTATGCATACACATACACATATATATATATATATATATATATATATATATATATATATATATAGTGCACACAATCATATGGCTCCTGAGTCTGATACCAGTGAGTCGGATCTGAATTGATACAAATATATGTCAGTCTGTTTGAGTTGCAAGCCAAGTCATACTTTGTGGGCTCTGAGTCTGAATTGAGCCAATCAAATAATTTTGACCTGCTCTGAATCATGAGTTGAATCAGGTATCAAGATCTATGAGTCACATGTGAGTCGACTAAAAGAAATTGGGTAGAGCACAAGTCTGCATGCTACAGTAGGTAGGCACACTTCAACTTAGGCTTACTTACCTAGGTGCCTAGGTAAATTTGCAGTATAAGGCATCATTTTTTAGTTTTGGGAATTTTTATTTGGTATACCATGTTTATGAATGTGGCTAAAATGGTGGGACCAATTATTTTCTGTGCGAATGCTTACTTTTCAGTTTGCTAGCAAAATAATCCAAAAAGGCAGTGTTGAGTTAGGTAACATAGCATAAAAAGAAATGTTAAACAAATAAAACACAAATGGAACATAACCTAACTTAGAACAAACTAGCAAAACTTTGGAGAACAAGAAATAAAATTAAAAAAATTAAAATACCAAGCAAGTTATGTTCTGGTAATTCTCAACATGAAAAAAACTAACTCAGCCTTGCTTAACCCAAGCTGTTTGAAAGAAAAAAATCCTTTTTTAAAGAACCCTGGATTCTTTGACAACACATTCAACCACTAGGTCATATAGCGTCTCCAGCCTCTCACTGATTGGTTGCCTATGGATTCAGTAATGCTGCGGGTGGCAAGATTTGAACCAACAATCTTGGGATCGAAAGTCTGATACTCCACCAACCGAGCTACTGTGGCCAAAATTAGAGTTTTTTTCCATTATTTTTGGTAAACTTTCAGTTATTATTGTGCTATAAGGTGGTAGGAAGAAAAGTTTTGACACACATTTCCTCCATAAAGCAAACAAATGTGTCAGGTTTGGCTAGGTTAGGCTGGTTTACATTTTTTTAATTGGGAAGTGTTTCAATTTTTTTTTAATTCACACATAAAATAAATCCTATCATCATCACATTCATAAACATGGTAATCCAAAGATAAATAAAAAAACAAGCAAAAACACCCTATAAAACAAATTCACATGTGCCCAGGTACCTAGGTGCCTAGATAGGTAGGTATCTAGGTACCCAGGTACCAGGTACCTGGGTGCCTAGATACCTACCCAGGTGCCTAGGTACGTACCTGGGTGCCCAGGTATGTACCTGGGTGCCTAGGTACATACATGGGTGCCTAGGCACCTACCTGGGTGCCTATGTACATACCTGTGTGCCTAGGTATGTACCCAGTTGCCTAGGTACCTACCCAGGTGCCTATGTACCTACCTGGATGCCTAGGTAGCTACCCAGGTGCCTAGGTACCTACCTGGGTGCCTATGTACCTACCTGGGTGCCTAGGTACCTACACGGGTGCCTAGGTACCTATGTACCTACCTGGGTGCCTAGGTACCTACCTGGGTGCCTAGGCACCTACCTGGTGCCTAGGTACCTACCTGGGTGCCTAGGCACCTACCTGTGTGCCTAGATACCCACCCATGTGCCTAGGTACCTACACCGGGTGCCTATGGACATACCATAGTGCCTAAGGATCTACTCGGGTGCCTAGGGACCTACCCGGGTGCCTAGGAACCTACCTGGGTGCCTAGGAATCCTACCCGGCTACCTAGGAACATACCCGGGTGCCTAGGAACCTACCCGGATGGCTAGGAACCTACCCGGGTGCCTAGGAACCTACCCGGGTGCCTAGGAACCTACCCGGGTGCCTAGGAACCTACCCGGGTGCCTAGGAACCAACCCGGCTACCTAGAAACCTACCCGGGTGCCTAGGAACCTAACCAGGTGCCTAGGTACCTACCTTCCTAGGTACGAAGTTGGTGCGTTCTTTGATATCTGGTTTCACATTGGTACATTTACCTATATAGGTAGGTAGGTACCTAAAAAAGCACAAACTGAGAACAACTGCGAGACTACACCAACCTACTCACCTGCATCTACCGAATCCGACTGGAACAACCACAAAACTGCGGATTAAGAAACGTGACAGCGAGTACCCGCGGCCGGCCGTAATTACTTATGCAAGAAAAGCCACGGCGGCCACGGCTATGAAAATACTAAGAGAGAGAGGATAACACCCACCTCTTTCACGTCCTCATTTCCGGTCACACTGTATGTATCTCCGTAGGCAAGTTTAGTAATTATACCTACTAAAGTTCCGGAAGTTTAGTAAACATTCCTACTAAACTCACTTCCCCTCTTAGTAAATATACCTACGAAACCTTTTCGAGGATGTGTTGCTTTTTTTTTGGGGGGGGAAATTTAAAACCCTTAATCCCCAAAACCTTTAATTCTTCAAAACCTATAATACTCAAAACCTATAGTGCTTCAGAGGCTCTAAATAGTGGTCTTGGGGGAATTTTCAATACCTATAATACTAAAAACCTATAATGCCGCAAACCACATAATGCTTGGAACATATAGTTGTTCAGAACATATAATACCCAAATCCTATAATGCTTCAAAGCCTCTAATACTACGTCCTGTGGGAACATTTAAAACAGATAATGCTCAAAACCTATAATGCTTCGAAACCTATAATGCTCAATTCCTATAATGCTTCGTTTCAACTAATATTCAGAAAGCATAACTCTGAAAACAGTTAGTGCTTCAAAACTGCTAAAGCTCAAAGCCTATAATGCACAGAATCTATAATGCTCGGAACCTATAATGCTCAAAACCTTTAATATCAGCTGACGACCGCATGCTATAATCGGCCGTACGGTTCACTCCGCGTCTCCACCGTAGTCTACCAATGGGAGTCACCGCCCGAAAGCTTCCAGGTGTATCCGCCAGAGCGGCGACACATGTGAGTGTAGGACATGAATTGCTCGCCGCATTGGCCGCGTTCATGCATTTGGCTTGTGAAGAGCAGGATATTGGAGTGAATGCTCCCTGAATTCAATTACTTGTGGCTGATTTATAAGCTGGGTCACTGGTTTTACTAATAGGCAATTACTTGTCGATGATTTCTAAGCTGAGTCACTGGTTTTACGAATAGGCAATTTCAGTGTCTAAGTACCACAGGGGCGGATTCAGCTTTAATAGGTGCTGTGGCCGATTATTCCTCTTTGACCGCTGCCGGGCTGAAGTAGAGGAGACCTGGCGTTCGTGTTCCCTTGCATGGAATAGGTATGCGTACGCTGAAGACCAATGACGTACCTAGAATTTGTATGGGGGGGGAGTGAGATTTTGAGGATGCCCAGGTTTGTCCAGTAATACTCATCATGCTACGTTTCAATGGCATAATTAGGAAGTGGCGCAGCCAGAAGTTTCTGAATGTGGGGGGGGGGGGGTGACGAAAAAAAAATGTCATGAAACAGAGATCTTTTCCCAAAAATAACGAAATACATAAAACAACACCCCTGTTCAGAAGTGCTGTTTTATGTGCTCCGTGCCCCTGTGGAATGCCTATGCCAGCTGGAAAGAGGAATATCAGCGGAAGCGGACCTCTAACAGCTGAGGAATAAACAGGGTGCCTGATGGTCAGAGAGGGCTGGGATGATCTTTCGATTTGAAAGTGCCCGTGACGGAAGAACAAGACCCCTAAGTGCTAAAGTGAACTAGTGAGGTTCCATCTCAGATCTGAAATGTCCCCGAGATGAGAGCATGGATTGACCCAGGATGACGCTTGCATTCTCAAAGCACCTAAGTGCCTAGAAAGATGCTTTTCATCTCCGTAGAGGAGCATATATAGCCAGTAATTTTCCGCATATTACGAAGAACGTTGCCCGAATGGCCCAAAACGGTGCCTACATTCTCAAGCCACACAGCTGTTCGGAATAGCAACGGTATTGGCGAGATAGGCGCCTGATCTCACGGACTACCTTTGTCTTCCAGCTGCCTTATTATTTTACTGATTTTAGCTGGGTGGATACACTCAACCGATTGGGTTCAAGCTGATTCTACTGGAAGGACACTTGCCCACCCAGCTAACATGCTACCCGAGGTCCTGCTTCCTTAGACGATGGCAGAGATTATGTATTGGACCAATAGCGCGCCTATTGCCAAAGTCGCCATGTTGCCCAGGACGTGGACTACATAACCTGTCAGGATGTAGCGCTTGACATTTGATACTTATATTTTACTTTAAGAAGCATGGTATCTAGGGACAGTACCTAAATGGAGACAGACAGACAGACAGAGAGACAGATACAAATAGACAGACAGGCAGAGAGGCAGACAGACAGAGAGACAGACAGACAGACAGAGAGACAGACAGACAGAGACAGACAGAGACAGACAGAAACAGACAGATGGAGAGAGACAGATAGACAGACAGATGGAAAGATGGAAAGACAGATAGACAGACAGATGGAGAGTTGGAGAGACAGAGACAGACAGATGGAGAGTTGGAGAGACAGAGACAGACGGAGACGGAGAGGGAGCGGGAGACATAGACAGAGACAGAGACGGACACGGACACGGAGACGGACACGGAGACGGAGACGGATACGGACACGGAGACGGAGACGGATACGGACACGGAGACGGACATGGACATGGACATGGATAATCACTCTGGGACCCCAACAATGGAGCCAAAAGCCTCCAAAACGTATCGGACCCCCAAAAAGTGTCGAGGTCGCTAAAACTAGCGCTAGGGATCCAATCACATGACGTCGGGATACAAAAGATTACATTGGACTAAAAAGAGTCGGGTCTCAGCCCTTCAAAATCCCACTGGGGGCCCAAAAGATCGCGCCGGACACCCAAAAGTTGCAGCTCCCCAATGGCGTCTAGGGCCCCACATAAGCACAGTGTGACCCCCAAAATTGGATTGGTATCCGAAAAAAATCAAGCCGGAGCCCTCCAAAATATGGAGGGATTAAAAAAATAAATGTCCGGGTCAGGAAAATGGCTCTAGAGCACCGAACATATCATCAGATGCCTTGAGGGAGGAATCCCACACCACCACACACCAGCTAGGAATGAGAAACCGCGGGGGGAACATGCTGATATTAGCGCCGCCCTGGAAACATACGGGACATTTAAGCCGCCGCATTCCTCTGAAATTCCGACTAGTGATTGGCCCACGAGCTCACCTTCCACCGATTACCGTCTTGAAGGACCTGTATTACAGCCCTGTACCTGGCGCGAGTATTGGTAGAGTACGCTGGAGATGTGAAGTAAACTGATAAGGGTGATAATGGCATGCAGTTGTCAGCTGATATTAGAGGTTTTGAGCATTATAGGCTCTGAGCATTATAGATTCTGTGCATTATAGGCTTTGAGCTTTAGCTGTTTTGAAGCACTAGCCGTTTCCAGAGTTATGCTTTCCGAATATTAGTTGCAACGACGCATTATAGGAATTGAGCATTATAGGTTTCGAAGCATTATAGGTTTCGAGCATTATATGTTTTGAATGTTCCCACAGGACGTAGTATTAGAGGCTTTGAAGCATTATAGGATTTGGGTATTATATGTTGTGAACAACTATATGTTCCAAGCATTATGTGGTTTGAGGAATTATAGGTTTTGAGTATTATAGGTATTGAAAATTCCCCCAAGACGACTATTTAGAGGCTCTGAAGCACTATAGGTTTTGAGTATTATAGGTTCTGTAGCATTATCGGTTTTGGGCATTAGAGGTTCTGATATAGTCCCGTTGTGGTTGGGCATATAATTGAAGTACGAGGCTGATGAATGTTGTTTGAATACTTGGGTTATTGAATAAGTTTGGTGCATAATTTATTCAGTTCATAGGACACAACAACCCTCAACCTGTTATCGTTCATAACTCTTAAAGTTTCACGAATTAAAAGTGAAACTAGCTGGATTTGCCAAATATGAACCCAGGCTTACCGGAAAATTTGTTCTTTTATGTGTTTTATGAATCCTTGGAATTTATCATTCAAATGCAATGTTTATGAAGGTGACTAAGATGATAGGATCACTCATTTTCTGTGCAAATGCTTGCTTTTCAGGTTGTAAGCAAAATAACACCAAAAAGGGGTTTCATTTAGGTATCAGCATACAAATAAATGTTTCAAAAAGGCAGGATAGCCTAACCTAACCTATCCTGACCTCCCTTTGGAGGTTAGGATATCCCTTTCTCTTCTGTCTGTGCTGATTTGGTTTGCAAGTAATTATATAGTTGCATTTTTGCCATGTAGCATACAGCCTTCCATCACCTGTTTTGGGCACATGCTCATGATACATTTATTTGCCTATTTTTCATTATTGTATGCTATCTGGTCCATCATATAGCACATGCTTTCATATGAAATATATGATATATCATATCCTTGTATGTCATAAAGACAACGCTGGCCGTAACGATCGCACAATCAGTCCATACTACCGGATGTAACGACAGCATGCACAGTATGTACCAGTGTACGTACTGAGCGTACGTATGAACGGCCTACCTACCGTGCGGCAGTGGAACATGCATACTTTCTGTACATATGGGGCGGTGCCGGCTGGGGTGGAGTTGAGGCCGATTGTGACCTCATTTGACCCTGAAGACATCGACCTGGGGTCATGAAATATATACTGCAGCGGCCAGCCAGCGAGTTCACTACAGCTGTAATTCCTCCAAATTTTGTGCTTCTAGATTTAGATCTTAGGTGCCCAACTCCACCCCCCAGGCAAACGTGATGTGAAAGGCATGTTGGCCGGGTATCTTCTGCACTTCCTACGGTAGCATTGCTTGCCTTGCACTCAAAATGTAACGGAATGTGGTGCATACAGAACCGGGCTGTTGAAATAGACCACTTGAACTGGATATGGATACGAATGATCAGAGACAAAATTCTACAATGACAATTCCAAATGGTCTAATTGGACATTCATTGCATGAGTGGGCTTTGGTTAAGTATTTCTGTCTTTACTTTCATTGGCAAATATTATTATATCAAGCAACTCTATGATAGTGTAAAGTAATCTAAAGTGCAACATTAACCAACGGCCATGACTGCTAATGATTGTGATCAGGTTTTAAAAGCAACGGCACCAGGATTCAAACCCACCACCACCCATAGGGAAAGCAGACTCCCAAACCAACTATGCCAACCGTCAGCATGGAGAGGGCCGCATATGCGATGTAGAGCATGCTGACTGAGGAGATGTTTATTTCCTTGACAATATCCGATGAAGTATCGCATGTTCTTTGCACACCACCTAAAGACAAAGACATAAAAGAACAGTGCAACTATGAGCCACAAGGGCCCTTCTTGGTTGCACTCTGGACACTTGAACCAGTTGTCCACCAAATGCGTTGATCAACCCTCCCTGGAATGCAGAAAAACAAGCCCCCTATTCTTATAATGATTGTCTATGTTGTTTTTAAAGATGTTCAGTGTGTTGCTACTGACAATGGTTTCTGGCAGCTGGTTCCAGTGTTCTACCACCCTGTTGGTGAAGAAAGACTGTCTTAACCTTGTCCTGCTGTGATTAACTTTAATTTTGAACTGATGGCCTCTAATTGCATCATTTTTGTTAACTTCAAGCATTTTCCCAAGATAACCCTGGTCCTGACCAAGAACAAATGTAAAGACCTCGATGAGATCTCCTCTCAGCCTTCTATATCTAAGTGACAACATATTCAGTTTCTTCAATCTTTCCTCATATGCCAGGTTGCCTATGCCATTCACCATTTTTGTTGGCCTCTTTTGTACTCTCTCTAAAAGCCAACAATCTTTTTCATAACTTCGGGACCAAGCTTGGACACGGTATTCCCAAATGTGGCCTGACATATGCACAGGAAAGCTTCCTGATGACTTCCTCACTTTTGTATGATACATTCCTATTTATTGCCCCAAGCATTCTTAGTGCCTTCTTCCTGGCTTCTTTGGTCTGTTCTGATGCCCCCAATTTTGTGTTCAAAATAACACCTAAGTCCTTCTCCTGCTGAGTCACAGATAGTACTTGGCCGCCCATCAAGTATGGAGCCTTGATATGCTGCATGCCTACATGCATGATGTTGCACTTATCAAAATTAAATTTCATTTGCCATTTTTTCAGACTACTTCACAAGCTTGTCTAAGTCTTTCTGCAGCAAGACCTGCTCATTGTGTCCTGGTTATTGCCCTAAAGACTTTCAAATCATCCACAAATTTCAAAACCTTACTGCTTAGGCCACTTGCAATGTTATTTACAAACATAATGAACAATAGTGGTCCCAGTATTGACCCTGGGCTACTCCACTAAGAACATTTTGCCATGATGACTTTGTACATTTAGCATCTCTCTCTGCTGTCTATCTGAAAGCCACAACTCTATCCATTTTAGGATGTTACCCACAATACCATGGACCTGAAGCTGCATCATTAACTGTTTATGAGGTACCTTGTCAAAGGCCTTGCTAAAGTCAAGATATGCTACATCAACATGATTTCCCGTATCAGATTGTTCAGTAGCAAAATTAAAAAAGTCCAAGAGATTTGTGAGACACGATCACCCTATTCTAAACCCGTGTTGAGTATCTTGAATCAATCTGTTTCCTTCCAGAAAACTAACTATTCTATCCTTGATAATTGATTCAAGTACCTTACAGACTAGGGATGTGAGGCTTACTGGCCTATAGTTTTCAACTTTCCCTCTTTCTCCTTTCTTGAAAATAGGAACTACATTTGCCCTTTTCCAATCTGGTGGAATTTCATTTTGTGAAACTGATCTACAAAATATTATACTAAGTGGAATTGCCAGTTCCTTTTCAGCTTCCCACAATACCCTAGCATTAATTCCATCAGGTCTTGCTGCCTTGTTTGGCTTTATTTTCCTGATATAATTCAACACAACATCACTATCAATGAAATCAACATCATGTAACTCATCACCTGTCACTGAGCTGTGGTTCACAGTTGGCAGATTAGTCACATCCTCCAACGTAAACACTGATTTAAACTGCTTGCTCAGTTCCTCAACCATCTCACCATCCTCACTCAACATATCCCATTTACTTCCAGTGGACCAATTGTGCTTGAAACTTTACTTAGCTTGTAGAAACTAAAGAACTTTTTACTGTCCCCATTACAGTTCCTAGCCAAATCCAATTCTTTTGCTCGCTTTGCTGCTCTGGTTTTCTGCTTCACAGCATCTCTAGCTTTTTGATACAACCTTAGATTTACTATATTTGAAGCTTCCTGAAATGCTCTAAATGCATCTTTCTTAGCCTTAATTGCTTTTGTCAAATCTGGTGTAAGCCATGCTGGCTTCCTGACCTTCTTTTGTGCCTTTGCTTTTGGTGGACATGTCTAATCTGAATTTCCCTCAAGTAAGATTTGAACTTTTCACACATTTCACAGGCATTTAAATCGGAGAATTCTTCTTCCCATTTTATGGCACTTAAAGCCACTCTCATGCAGTCAAAGTCTGTCCTGTTAAAATTTGGAACCTTTGCCAAATTATCCTTCATTGTCCTTGCTACGTGTGCCTTGAATCTCACTATGTTATGGTCACTTCTTCCCAGAGTTTCTCCTACAGTCAAGTCTTGAACTAAAACACTTAAATCCGAGAAGACAAGGTCGAAGAATGAGCCCTGCCTAGTTGGTTCTGTTACAATCTGGTGTAAGAACAGGTCCTCTTCGAGGCATTTCCTAAACAGTTTACATGCTGGGGAGCCAACACCAACATTTTCATATCCTTTTAGATTAAAGTCACCAATAATAAGGCATTTCCTCTGAAAGTTTCTACTGATTTCCTGACAAGTCACCTTATCAAGCTCCAGTCGCTGAGAATGTGGCAAGGTTCCTGATCGGTACAAAGCTCCTATTCTCAGTTGATTGCTGTTGCCTTTTCCCACAGCAACATCAAGCCAAATGGACTCCACAGACACATTTTTACCACATCTGTTACATTTTGAGAACTGAATAAGCTATTTGATTGATTGATTGATTGATTGGGCTTACAGGCGCATCAACTGCTACTGGTTATGTAGCGCCCAGGAATAAGCTATTCACATAGAGCATTACACCACCCCATTTCACTGCTGGACCCCTATTGCATGAAAACATATTGTATCCCTGGATCTCAGTCCTGCAAGTTATCCCCAAAATACCCCTCACTGACCCATGCCTCAGTAATGCAAACAAAATCTGGTGCCTCCTCAGCAACATAACACTTGAACTCGCCAAATTGGGATAGAATACTCTGAGCATTAAGCATCATACACTTAAGAAAAGTTCCATAACCATCTTTGGTTTTTTTCATGTTGAGTAGCTATATCATCTTTGGATGAGCTACCACTCTGCCCTCTTGATCTACTGCCATCCCTATTTGCTGACTGTGAGGTTCTATTGCCTATGCTGTCACTATTGGCATATCCATGAGATGGTAATGCCACTTCTTCCCTCCCCACCCCATTATCTAGTTTCCCTGAAGGACATGCTCATATACCTTACTTAATACTTGCACCCCCTTCTCGGAGAAGTGCAGGCCATCCCTTTGATAGAGGTCCCATGAGCCGTAAAACCTGCACCACTTGTCAACAAAGGTCAAACCTAACTCATTGCAGAGTCTACCTATCCTGGCATTGGTTGCCAGTGCCCTAGAACTCCACTCATGGGAGACTCCAGCCCTGGACAGAATAGCCGCCAATATAACTCTGCTTTTGCTTTGCTTCAGGGTGGCCAGAAGGGCCCTGTAGTCCTGCAGCAGCTCCTCACTCCTAGCAGGACCTATGTTATTCACTCCTACCTGCACTACAACTGCACTAACCTGGTTCTCACTGGTGGCCTGTGCCACCACTGGCACCAGGTCTTTGACCTTGGCACCCGGCCTGGTGATGCACCTCCTGTCTCTCCTACCTTTACAGAACGCCCTATATAAATGTCGCACACACGTCATGTGTATGTGTGTGTGATTGGGGTTTTAGGGTGCACCGACCATGCTAGATCATTTAGTGCCCATTGTATGTCACGTAGGTAGGAAAACTACCATTTCCTGTTGCAAATGCCTCCTCATAATTTTGCATTCTGTCTCTTCCTTGGAAGAGGTGGGGCATTCCACTATAGATCGACAAGGGCCAGGCACCATCATCTCTCAGATCTGGACCAAGATTGTTGTGTGGGGTTATCCTATGCCCTGAATCCACTTGTGCAAATTTTACTTCGATCAGGTCAATTGTTCAGGAGTTACAGCCTGGAGCATTTCTGGAAAGTCACTGCATGGTTATTTTCGGTGGCCGATAACTATGTTAAATATCATTGAAAATATAAATATCCATACAATTTGTATTTTACAAAGTTCAAAAGAATCCAATTCCGACAATATTTTTACATGTGATAAATGATTAAAAAGTAATTGCATGACCTCAGGTCATGTGACCTCTGGTGACCTCAATGCCCATACATTTTGTTTAAGTGATAGGATGGAAGGACCATATTTTTGCATTTATTACATGTGGTATTTATGTATGTTCTGAACCTCCATGATCATGCGCAGTGGCTATTCAGCAAGTGAAAGCAAGTGAATATTACTTTCAAGTGTTGTTTGGACCCCACGCCAATAGCCAAGCATCTGGCTTGGGCACATGGTGGGCAAATGGGCGTTTGCCTGCATCAAATCTTTCTCGAAATATGGGCTTGTTTTACCTTGAATTTGTGTTACCATTTTAGGTCTTTAAGGATGAAATGCATGCATGTCACTTATCTTGTTTTCATTTCCAGAGCTATCTTGAAAACAATGGCAGCAAGAAATAGCTCCACATGGTGTGGTGCAATTGACTGCCAGGCTTCAAAACAATCGGCTCCAGAGCGTAGCTTCCATCGGTTCCCTGTCCAGGCCAAAAGGTTAGTCTGGCAGTTTAAGACTTGGGTGTATTATAAACTCACTTATTAGATAATTATAAGGTTTGTTATTTTTTAAACTTTTAAAAACTATAGCAATGCGCTTATTATATGTGGTATGTATGTATGTTCTGAACATCCATGATCATGCACAGTGGATATTCAGTGTTTGCATTGAGCAAGTGCACATAGCAGTTAAAGGTCACAAATGATGTACCCATAAATATTGAATGCAAAGTTTACTGAAACTGTACATGAAACACACAAGTGCATACATGTGTACACATATGCACCTAGTGCTTTGTGCTTTGTGATGGTTAGAGACATGCCCTCCTCCCATCACTATCCTCGGTCTCATTATTCGTTTTTTGTTTTGGTCCTGTAATGGAAGAATAATAGTGCACCATTGTTCTGGAAGGCTGTGCCTGCACTACAACACTTTTATATATGACCTGATATTACCTCTAAGTCGACCTTGGATTGAAAAGTAGTGATCCACTTACTTCTTAGAATCCACCCAATCTATCTGATGCCGTTTTCCGCGTCTCGCTATCGTGCTCCAATCCGAAGATAGCAGGTGATGGGTGTGAGATTACCTACCCCCGGCCGGCCGAAGTTGGAGCGGAGGCACGGCCGTGCAAGTGTTAATTTGAGGACACTGATTTGAAGGATATCTTCAAACCCTATGTTCCATTTTCTTTAGCTATATGACCTGTGCAGTCGATGCTCCCCTAAACCATAATTTCCATTTCCTTTCACCAATTTTCTTCAAAACCCAATTTTCATGTGCTCACTTCTTGTTTCACAGGTCCAGGAGGTGGGTCCAGCTTTGTTGCCGTGCTGACCTTGTGGGGAAGACTGCTGAATACCTCAACAAAAACATCAGGTTGTGCTCTACCCATTTTGAACCGTCACATTTTCATTACAACAGCAAGCAGCTCAAGAGAAACGCAGAGCCAACTTTGTTTGATGTTCCAAATCCACCAAAAGCTGTAACTCTGAAGAGGCGCCGGGTCGTCCACAAACATGAAAGTAAGAAAGGTGAGCTTTGTGGCTTCTGGTTGCTCACGTAACTTCACGTTTGATGCAAATTATTAGTAATACCTGTCGATAGCTCATAGCTACATGCATGTTGTGTGCTTTAAATTATTAGGCATTGCATGTGCATTTGCATTTTCGAAAAGCTTTGCTTGACTTCTGGATGCTTTTAACATATAATTGAAACGGCCTGTCCTCACTCCTCAGTATTCCAAAATGCATCAGAATGCCCAACTACCTGAGTAAAAAATATCCTGCTGATGGCCGGATAATACCAACTATCCAGCTGGATAGTTGGTCTGAGTCCAGACAAGGGTCCATTGAATCCCTGGCAAAACATGTTAGCATCAGCAGCACCATTTTCAACAGCAAAGTTTCGTCAAAACTATTCAGACCGGATCGTCCATTGGGCTCATTAACCTTTCCAGATTGCCCGTGGAAAATCAGGAGTCCTGGTTAACCGAACCCGGATTATCCTTGCCGATCCAGAGCCCCAGTATTGTCGTAGTCATGCATTTCATTCGGGGGCAAATCGGACCAAGATGTAAGGCAATTTTTTGTTGTAGTTTTACATTCCAGCATGGGCTCTGCGCGTGCCGCGCGGGGCCTCTTCCGGCCAAAATCCGTGGCCACCGCGCCATCCGCGCAGCTGCAATGCTCCTTTGCCGAATTCATAATTGCAGACCGGGCCTCGTTTACATTTCAGCACCGGGCCAATTAAAGACCAGCATGGGCTGCGAGTCGCTTTTGTTCACGGCTGCGAGTCGCTTCACATGCTTGTCCGATTTTTGAGGGGCAACCTCAGAACGAAGGTTTTGCATGTCTCTGAAATATTTGCATTGTCTGTTTCAGAATATGCTAAGGTCCTTGACCCAGCCTGTGACTGGGGTGGTCTTAGCGACATCCTGGGGAGCGCAATTGATGCCGCCTTTCAACCTTGTGAGGTCACATCTACATCTGCCAGGCCAGCAGATGAGCTGAGAAGTGAGACTAATGATGAGATTGTTCTGCCACTGGGCTCCACTTCAACCATAGTGGAAGATGATTGTGCCAGAATTATGAATGTGACCGATAAGGAACGGGTGTACATAGATTGGGTGATTGGGCAGATAGAGAGATTCGGTGATTCTAAGAAGGAATTGGTTCAGTCATTTTTTCGATCCGAGTTCAACGTAGAGGTCATATCAGGTCAAACCAAAAACAAATTTGTAGCGCAGGCACTAAGACTTCCAGTACTTTCGTGCACAATTATTCTTCCACTGCACGGCCATAACGGAATATTTACGTCATGCTGACGGTAATCGGATACAGAATGTGTGCCTAAGTTACCCTTTCACTTGACGCCCCTAGTTTTAGCCGAGCTTTTCCCGGAGTTAGAAGGTCACGTATGACGTTGGCATCATTCACATGAGGTATGCTGTGGCTTCTGCGCATTGTCAGGATTTTGGTCTCCTATAACTTGCACTGATGGATTGTGAGTTTCATATCTTTTGCGCCTGTTTTGTGATACTATTGTGTGCCTTTGTCACTTCATCCCTTCTTCTTGTACGCCTTTCTGCCTTTGTTCTGCCTAGCCTATTCAATGTAATCGATTTCCCCTTCTGGACAGCTTAGGCATGTTCAAAATGGCTATGCTTCCTTCGAAGTTGTTGCCACTTGTACCGTAATTTACACTACTCTCTACGTTGTATTTTCAGTTTCCTTGAAAGAAGAAACTTGTAGACATGTGGTGGAATCTTCGAGCACGCCTATGTATATACTTCCAGGTAAGATTAAATGAAAGTTTCTTTACAGATGTGAATGTCCTTCACAGCATGCAATTACTTCCATTCAATTGGTTATATATAAAATGTCAGTAATTTCGGGGAAACGAAACAACTAGACTTCTTCTGCCAGGCAAGCATAGCCCACCATGCATCAGAATTGAAGGTCGTAAGTATTTTCAAAGATGTTTCTTACGGAACGCAACTGTGCGCCGGAATTTCCCTGCCAATGAATATCGTAGTTCTTCAGACAATTAACGTCAGCTCCGTGGCGAAACCGTGGCTCCGCCTTTCGTGTCGTACGGTTCGCGGTGAAGTTGTAAACGCTGGATGTACTGGATGAGTATAAATATAACTTTGACATTAACTGTACATTGGCAAAGGCTAATAGTGGTGACGGGCAGACTTCCACGTGGCGTAAGCAGGAAATGCATGCTGAAGTTTCTGAAGCCCCTCGAGGTGTGCCTCAGCTGCCCCTCCATGTATTGTTCTGCAAGCGAAGTTGACGTGTCACATTGTTGACGTGTTGGTGACGGGATCTGGAACATTAACCACGCGCCTTGTTTTGCAGACGATCCCCCTAACTTCAAAGTTAAGCAAGAAGTGGTGGAAATATTAGCGGATAATTCTTCTTCAGGCACTGACCCAACTTCTGCGGAAGGTATATTTTCTGATTACAAATGGCCTCGTCTGTTGCTTGCCACATAGTGTTGTCCGTGATTGTTCCGAATGTCTAAACCCCCAAGAAGTTCAGACTCACAAGCAATGAATTATTCCAAAGACACCCCTGGCCATACTCCTGGCACTATCTGGCCACTACCTGGCTTGAAGTATGAAACATGAAATGGATTGCTTCCATGAAGCTGTTTAGCATGTGACACCAGGATCCCAGGGATGCCAGTGCAAATCTCCTAAACACATTGCGAAATTATGGAGGACCAAACATCTGAGGGATGAAGGTTAAACAAACAACACATGCATAGTAGCACCCATTGGGGAAGCTAAGCCACATATAGGTACATATTGTACCCACATGCCAAAGCTGGCTGTTTCCAATTTGAGCAGGCTGGTGTGTAAGTTATGGATGTGCCATGTGTATTTTATTATGAGGTATTATTATAGGTTTGTTTTCCTATTTAGAAAGCAGTATACACATCATTGGTCCATGCATAAAAAATGAGCCATTCTGGAGTGTGATATATGTAAATATTTCTGATCATTCGTATATGATCGACTTCGCCCCTTACACCTGGTTCACCTGAGATACAGCTACAATATCTTCATTGGTATCAACAGATCAACATATGAAAAGTGAATCCGGTAGCTCAGATGGTTGGAGCGTCGGCCTGCACGAGTTTCCCCTGTCCTGGCAAGACAGGGTTCGAGTCGCTTCGCGCGGTCGCATTTAGCCCCCGCCTGGGAGGGTCAGCTGGCAACTAGCCCGATAAGGCAGGGGACGAGCTACCGGGGCGGCCGTGTCGGTGCATTGACGGCACGTTAAACTCCCGGTCAAAATCCAGTCGTTGAACCGGAATTCCTTGATTGGGTGGTGGGGCCAGGGTTCACGCAACAAGCTCTGCTTTGCAATGGAACCCTGGTTCATAAAGACAGCCCAGCAAGAATTCGGACGAAATTTATATTTAAATACAAAAACTAACAATGCCTATGAGTTTTGTAATGCGAATGCCAACTGGACATCTCTTCGGTGTTTTCCGGTTTTCCTCATACCAAAGCTAGCTGGAATGCTATTGGATTATGCCCACTTTTCACAATATCACAATGGGAATCCAAACATGATGTCTGGAAACTGTACTTTTCTCAAATTATAATGTATAAATTGAACACTGCAGACATGCATTCAGATACTGTTCAGGATAGATACCTGTATGCCTGCCATGATACCTGGGTGCATGCCTGGATGCCTGTTTAGATATCTGGGTGCCTGCCTGGATACCTAGGTGCCTGCCTAGATACCTAGATGCCAGATACTATGTATGGTCTACACGCCACTACCCACCTCGGTACTTCCCGATAACCACGAATGGCCACAAGCGTACAAATGTGTGTTACCTAGTAGGGGACGGCCATGATTTGGGTAGTGATGGGTTCATCACTACCCAAATCATGGCCGTCCCCTACTAGGTAACACACATTTGTACGCTTGTGGCCATTCGTGGTTATCGGGAAGTACCGAGGTGGGTAGTGGCGTGTAGACCATGCATAGTATCTGGCATCTAGGTATCTAGGCAGGCACCTAGGTATCCAGGCAGGCACCCAGATATCTAAACAGTCATCCAGGCATGCACCCAGGTATCATGGGTGTTATATTATATGGTGTATAATAGCAAATACACCGATAGTACAAGTTTGTGTTCAAATAAAAACATAATGCTTTTTAAATCATAAATATTCCCATGGTATAAGTTGCTAATGTAACTGTAATATCTCACTGTATAATCTAGTCATCAGAAATTATCTTTAACTTAGTCATCACCTAAACAGCAAAGTAAATTTTTCCTCTTTTTTAACATTTCTTTTAACATTTTCTTTTTAACATTTGTATCTGTGGCTAATTGAGTATGAAATGTATTTTTATTTCTTATACAGAATGAGCACCATTTCCTTTCTGGCATGCCTGATTTGTAGTTCTGTTGTAGTTGTGTTGTTCTGTTGTAGTTCTGTCCCCACAGGGACAGAACACGCCCTTGTCTGCGGTTGGTTGGTGCTTTAGTAAAGTGAGAATAGTACAACTTGTTAGATTATCAACATGGATGTACTTAACGTTTAAGAGAACCAAAATAATTTAATAAAATGCTTGGAAGATGAGCTTGGAGATGATTTCCCAGAGCACGAATGTATTACAACTAACTGCAACTACACGTTTCCAAACACGTAGTATGAAATTGCTAGGGTGATTTTCCATAGCACATATAAATGCTAGATCCATGAAGAACAAATTTGATGATATACAAGTTTTCTTAGCTGCCACTGGCATCCAATGGTCAGTGATATGCATCTATGAAACAAGGCTTAAGAAGGGTACTGTACAATTCTTTCAAATTAAAAATTGTGCAATGTTTGCATCTAGTCGATAAGAACATGTGAGTTATACCGTCCCGTATGTTTTTTTCCATAGTGATTTCCATAACATGTTGGTTAAGTTACTAGACAGCCTAGAAAGCAAAGGAAAACTTACTATCATAACAGTAGATTTCAACTATAACTTACTGAATATCAGAAATGATAGAAACAGCAGAGCCTTTCTAAATTTGCTCACCTCATATGGATTTTGGCCCACCATAACAAAGGCCACTCGTACACAGTGTTGGAATGACATTGCTAGAAAATATGTTTATAAATGATCTCGCCTATATCTGGTCTTCTGGAATATTGCTAGAGGATTTAGCTGATCACCTTCCCATTTTTGTGCCTAACATGGGATGACAATCAAAGCTCCACAAAAGCTAATAGAACAGTATTTGATTACAATGAAGTGCCTAAATTAAATAATTAGTTGGTACTGGCACTGCAAAATGTTGACAACAACACTGATGCAAACATTGCATGTTCTCAGTCGATTGAAGCATATATGGATGGTATGAAGCTTTAGACTAAAACACTTACGCACAGGAGGAGAGCCCCTATGAAGCCATGGTTAACGGCAGGAATGTCATGCTACATAAAGACAAAATGTACAAGAAGTGCATACAAATCAAAGCATACAAGATGAATTAGAGTATGAACGATATAGAAACATTTTAGTTCATATTTTGAGACACGAATAAAAACAGTTTTATCAAACAGCACTCTATCACAATCAGCAGGAAGGATCTTTGAGAATCCTAAATGAACTGATAATAAGAAACAAGCTAGATCCAAACTTCCTGATGCATTAGTAACTGCAGATGGCAATGAATATGAAAAGAGTTCGGTACGAAATGCATTTAATATTTTATTCTGAAGATGGCATGGCTTTTGAATCCAAAGTTTTGTCTGTTGTTTTGTACATACTGTAGCTATGTCGTAGTTCCTCCCATTTTTTAATCGGAATATCGGTAAGGAATTATATCTTTAGTATTCAAGCATCCTAATTCTTTGGAGATTTTATGACCATCAATATCTAAATGATATATGTAGATAGAAATATATATATATATATATATATATATATATATATATATATATATATATATATATATATATATATATATATTTCTTCTTTTTCTATAATCAGGAACTTGCTGTCAGTGATGCAAAGATCAGTATGCACAGCAATGATGTCCTTACTGTGCACATTGTACTGACATTTCGGTTAGACTGTTGTGAAAAGCACACATTTGAACGTATATTTTTCCCACTTTAGAATCTGCTAAATCTCTTTTAACTAAATGCTGAATAAGGTCTATGAATGACGGTATTTGTCGTCCTGCCATCAAACGACCAAACGACCTTTTACACTTTAAAATCATAGATTTCGGCAACCTTTTCCGAAAGTTAGGTCAGGTATCATTGATATCATTGGCATCATATACGTCATTGACATGTTGAAGTATGTCATGATTGTGGCATATTTTTGAGAATTTGGTTCTATACATTGCAATGATGGATTATGAATTTCGTAAGTTTTGTTCCTGCTTTTGAAGTTTTGTTTCGTGGTTTTGTCATTTCAGCCCTTCATAATGTATACCACTTTCCGCCGTTCAACCTATGCTGTTGAAAATGACCTATTTTCTTTCCTGGACGGCTTAAAGCATGTTCAAAATAGTTATGCTACCTTCCATGTGCTTGTCGTTTGTACCGAAGTCTGCGGTACTTCCTCCGTTTTATTTCCAGGTTCCTTGAATGAAGAAAGTCCTAGCAATGTGATGGAATGCGGCATCGAAGCTTCGAACACGCCAATGTATATACTTCCGGGTGAGTTGATATGCCATGACGTGCAGGTCCTTCACAGCATGATATTACTTACACTGCATTGGTTATGGTCGGCATTTCGGGGAAGCGAAACAGGTAGACATCTTTCGATAGGCAAGGGCGCCTAACACAACGGAATTGAAGGTTAAATTTCACCCGCCTTTGAACGTAGGGTCCTCAAGGATTCCTTTCTAACTTCCGAACGAAGCTGTGCACGAAAACGACCTGGGTATCATCAGAAAATCCACGATGGATATGGCCTCCATCTGGCATTATCTTGAACGGACATGCAAATAATCAACAATTTGTTCACATTTCTTCCAACCATCTTTCTCAGATACGTACGACTCCTATCCACCATATCACTTCGCTCCACATCTTGTATATATATATATATATATATTATAGGGTGGTCCTTATTTTCTATTTTCGAAAAGTTTAATGTCTCACCCTGCGGAATTGTTCCATTTGGTCTAATACCTACGAATGCCGAATTTGGTGAGCATAGCTCAATTATTTCTGGTGCCGCAATGCCTCCGAATTTTTACATAGTACCTACCTAAGGCCATATCTAGGTCCCCCTCACATGAAGTGAGTATTGTCCCCTCTTTGGGGGGGGGGGGGGTCATGGGTGCCTATCTCCCACTCATTGTTGCCTAGTTCTTAATATTGTTTAATACAACGAAGAATGGCTCCTAAATGCTTCTGGGTTTTAGACATTGCGTGTAAAGAAAGCATACGACCTTCAATATACCAGGAGGTGCTGAGTTGACATCAAAAGTAACGTTAAGGATTATACTTTATTACTCAACGTTTCGGCCAGGGGCCATCGTCAGAAGTGACGATGGCCTGACGATGGCCCCTGGCCTGACGATGGCTACTCCTGACGATGGCCCCTGGCCGAAACGTTGAGTAATAAAGTATAATCCTTAACGTTACTTTTGATGTCAACTCAGCACCTCCTGGTATATTGTAGTTCTTAATAGGTAGGCCGCCAACAACGGTTTTCTTTTTGGAATCCGGGAATGTCCGGCGGTGGGCTTCGACGGGCTGAAAGAGGAAATGGCGCTGCTCTTCGTCGCGTCAGGTGGGGAAGGTAGTCTTGCATGAGGGCTACTCCTCTCTCGGCGAAGTCGTTGGTGACCCTCAATTCAGCGACAGTTGACTTGGCCTTCTGGAAGTCTTCTCGGCCATTCCATGTCTGAGGGTCGGCGTCCAGGAAACCGTCGTTGGTTCCGAGCGCTGACACAGTGTGGCGGGTGGTGCTCGTGACGAAGTCCCAGAGATGTTTTTGCTTGATGGTATTGGGACTGGAAGCAGAGTCTGGAACCTGACAGTGTCGATGGCGCCCCATTTTTCCTTGAAACGCTTGAACAGTTGGATGTCGGGTCCAGACATAACAAGGGAGGTGCAGAGGCCGAAGACCTTTTTAACCACGAGCTCCAGGATGTGATGGCGGCAGGCGAAGTGAAGGAGATGCTTGTCCAACTTTTGCTGAAGAAGAAAACAAGCCCCTGACAGTTGTCCAGTGTTGGAGCCCGTGGTGTCAAAAGCCATTCCAACAACACGGTCGGCGAGTCCCCCAGTCCTGAAGTGCGGCGAATACGGCATCCGCTATGGCTGCTCCCGTGCTAGTTGGGAGCTTGGGAGCATTCAGGAGCTTCGACACTCCTTCGCCGGACACCGAAATTGGAAATCGCTCTGCCAGTTCCTGCCCAGGTCCATCAGCGACCATCTTCCCGTCCCAGTGGACGGTCAGGACAACACCCTCGGGCAGGGAGGCGCGAGAGGTCGAGGCGGCGATAGCTCTGGCTTCAATACGGGCTCTCCTGATGCTCTGTCGGTTCAGTGCCATCTCAGCTGAGTCTTGGTCGTAGGCTGAAGCAGCAGCAGCCAAGATATGCACCGCCGCCCGGTCCGTAGTCTTGGTTCGATCAAGGGCACCACAGAGCAGTAGTGATGCCAGAGACCCGGCCGCGAGCTCGCTTGGCAGGATATTCCTCCAGAACAGCTGATGACGGCCCAGGTTGGTCTTCAGCACCATCATCATCGTCCGAGGGTTCCGCCGTGGCTTCTCTTGCAGCTTCCTTCCTTCTACGCTCCTTGTCTCGGCGGGCCACTTCCGCCTTGTCCCTCTTCGCCTTCCTCTCCTCCTGCTTCACCAACTTTTTGTCCATCCCCAACATGCTCCCGGGGCGGCCGGCCTCTCGTTGACGCTGCAAGAATTCCACATCCTCCTTGTTCTTCATAAAAGACAAGGCCTCGGCGTGAGCAATGTCGAAGAGGAAGGACAGTTTGACTGTGAAATCTTCCCTCTTCTTCAGCTCGGTCGCAGACTGTCGGCTCTTGCCCTTGCCCAGCTGCCTCCATTTCTCGTAGAGCTGCTCAATCTTCTCCACGCGGTGCTGAGGTTCAACGACGGGGATCTGAGCTCGGGCCAGAATGCCGCAACTTCTTTGTCGAGATGAAGAGCAGCGCCACGAAGAGTGGCCTTGTCGAGGCGGAGGAGGTGAAAGAGCCGCTGCAAGACTTCCTTGCTCGACGGCAGCTTCCCACCAGTCAGTTCAGTGAGGGGCTGCCCCACCAACCATACTTCGGTGTCTTTTCGGGTCGTTCGCTTCTTCGGCTTCTCCGTGTCTGAAAGCAAAGTTACAGCAGTGAGGAAACACGTGTGTTCATCGTCAAAGCAGACACTGCACTGATTCGTGAAGCGAAAGTGTCTTTCGTATAAGCCGACTCAATGACGTCATAAGGGGCAAACTTCAAGTGCCTTGCGGCAAGAGAAGTTGTTGAGCTAGGGTAACCAAATTTTAGTGCGATTATGTTTGATCACAATGGAATAACTTTGTGAGGTGAGACATTAGAAATTCCAACTTTGATTTTTACTCATACAGATAAGGACCACCCTAATATATATATATATATATATATATATATATTATATATATATATATATTATATATATATACTATATAAAACTGGGGAAGTGTTTAAAAGTTGCAGATTAGTTAAATATATATATATATATATATATATATATTTAACTAATCTGCAACTTTTAAACACTTCCCCAGTTTTACATCGCTAAATGACCAAACCTGGTCGATGCGCCCTAAAACCCAAATAACCAACCAACCAGTTTTACATATTTACTTGCACTTCTTGATCTCATCATTCATTGATCCAGTCATTCTGGAAGGTGGATTGCGCGTGAAGTACATATGCGCGTAAGGCAATCTATAAAGCAGGGTAAGGCAGAAAGCACGCGAGAAGATAATCTATCACAGAATATAAGTAAGTGAAAGGTTGATTACGCCACGAAGCACTACCCACCTAACGCCTTAAAACCGAAATGTACCATAATTATGGCTACTTGAGTAGTGCAATTCGAGATTGTTTTTGTGTTTCGCAAAAAAGTTTCTTCGCGTACTCCAAGGTGGCAACTCCGGTCCATCGACCACGCCCTCTGGCTGCGCCTCTGGTTAAACTTTCGATGAACAAAGGTCCCCACAATGATAAAAATATTCTTGATTTACTCGGCCTTTGACTTCGATGGTGGCTTCGATGATGGATTGCACCATCGCAGGCTTTGCTGGCCACTTTCAATCGGCAAATTCGGCCTATTTTTTTCCTGGAATATCGAGGCTATCTTTAGAACCTCCCCAGTTACCCCAATCCCTCTCCTATATCCACGAGCGGGTGGACGAATTGTCATCTAGGGGGGGGGCGGGGGTTGTCCAGAGGAGCGACATTTCTTCTGAGAGCACCGCTTCGAAGGTATTTGGAGTGGTGCCTTTCCCTACAGAGGGGTATTTCTGGCTGGAGAATTCCAGAGGGTGCTCTCGGTTCATCTTGGAGGGGCGTTTTTCAAGCGGGCACCTGTGGTTGAAGAGTCCAAGGGCGGAGGGGCACTCGAGACTTCTCGCCAGGGGAGCATTTTTCTGGCTGGAGGGCGCCGCCTTCGATGGGGTGACAAGTCCCCAGTTGCTCCCCCTCCCCACGGATCTGCTACTGTCTACCCGTCCTACAGCAGCAGGAAGTTGGCTGAATGATGTCGCACAAGACGGGTTAAGGGCTCGTTTGCAGCTCGGATCCTGTGGGACTTGTTCCGTATGACGTCATAGTTCTGGATCAGATCCATCAAATCACCGTTCGATGCTCACGAGATTCGGAAAATGTTACGGATCCTACGGTTTTTGTGTACACGAAATCTACAGGATGTATGCTACGGCACCAATTTTCTCGGCACTTGTTTCGCACATGTTCATACAGCACGTGCTATCTTGCTTCTTGTTGGAGTCATTGGAGTCATGTACCTGAATAGTGGGCGATGAAGGTTATTTTTGTGTTCCCGTTTACATATATACGATGCAGTGGCGAATCCAGGGGGAAACTGGGGGCATGTCCCCCCTCCCCGATGCAAGGTGCTGACTCTCGGGCCGGGAAAAGGCGTCCCATTGAGATGGCTCGGGTGTTTCAGCCAGAAACACCCCTCCGAGAGAAATAGACCCCTTTGGAAGGTGGGACTCCCCCGAAAGAGTCCAGTGCATCCCCACCCCCGAAGGTCCAATCGAGAGACGCCCTTCTGGATGAAACTGCGCCCCATCAGATACTTTTGCAGTGACGCTCCTCCAAGTAAATGACACCCCCAGGGACAAATACGCCCCGCGATGACAACTTCTGGATGTGTTTGCATTCATTGATTACCACAATTGGGAACATTTAGGTAGTAAAAAAATGAAGCCGAGTGTTTTATTTGTTTGTGAGTGCAGTAGGTTGCTTATTTCTTGACGATGGCACTGGGGATTTCGGCGTGCCCTTAAACCCAAATAATCAATCAATCAATCAAACTGGGGACTTCAAAATAGAATGGGGAAAAGATTGGATAGGGCATGATATCCCATTTTTATGTTGAGATGATTTCGCCAATAGTTGCCAATATTTGAGAAGTTAGCAATGTTTTGACAACATTTATATCGGCATAATGGAACTTAGATCTTGCAATGCAACTCTAACACCATTTTGGATATGGAAGCTATAAATATATTATAATATCAGTAGTGTCTCAATAGGCTCCTCCCACCTTGCGTGCTTTATGGTGGCCTGACCTTAGGCCACTTGACGGAGGTCAAACAAATTGTATAAGTATCTTCTGATGCTTCTGGATGCATGTCAAGGGAAACATGATCATCGGAGAACATGAATGTTTTAAAAAGTAAGAAAACTTGCTAAAATGGACTAAAATTCGCCGTGTCCTCAGACCACCAACCTGATTCAATAAAATATCCCTGATGTCGGTGCAGGAAGCGCTGTCCAGTTTCACTGACGTACCAAGTTTCAGTTCAATATCTCTTCATGTGTTGAAGTTAACGATATTGGATTATTTTTGGAGGCGGGGTCCAGCACCGGGCAACCAACGTGTGACACCGCCATGCGAGCGATTTCAACCTAAGTGGGTGTATAGGGTAGTCATGGTCGCTGAATCAATCTATGAAAGTTTTAGCTTCGAACTGGAAGCGACCTTGGAGATATGGCCTGAGGAAATTTTAATCGGTCACATTGCAGGTCAATATTTGAGAGCGATTATCTCCGGTACTTTAAAACCTAGCATAGACATATAGCATATCTGTAGAATCGCAAAGACCTCTTATTTTCATTCCTGGGATCGGTTTTTAATTTTGAACAAATTTCAAAACTTTGGCCATTTGACCTCAGGTCACGTGACCTCCCGTGACCCCAAGCCACTTGATATTCACGTTTGTAACCACATTTACTATAGGGCTCATCGATTGTCTTTCGAAGCAAAAAAATAAAAATGATGTTTATTTGCTGATAACTATTAATAATCTGCCTTCATTCTACCCGAGCTTATTGATGTTCGCACGTTTTGCTGAGTGGTCGGGTCAGTCTTTTGCTAGCGATTGACCCGAACAGTTAGTTCCTATTTTGAAGTCACGTGTCCCTGGTCTCAGAAAGATTCACTACGTTTCAGACGGATGCGCCGGCCAGTACAAGAACTGTTTCAATTTTGTCAACCTTTGCCGTCACCGTGAAGATTTCAATGTTCACTGCGAGTGGCACTTTTTCGGTACCTCCCATGGCAAGAGCGTATGCGATGGTGTCGGTGGTACAGTGAAAAGAGCGACGGCTGTGGAGAGTTTGAGACGACCTAGCCAGGACTAGATTCTGAGTGCTGAAGATATGCACCGGTTTCTCAGTGAAAAAAAATAATTTCGGTCATTCACTTCCTATTCGTTTCCAAAGATTACGTTTCAAAAGTGACTGAATCCCTTAAAGAGTGGTTCGCCAAGGCTCTCACCGTCAAGGGCACACAAAGGTTTCATAAGTTTACACCAGTTGACCGGTTTCACATCATTGCCTCTGAACTATCATCCAGTACTGCAGGAGTTCATGATCGCGTTTGTAAGGCTGAGTAGGTAAGCGTTGATATGTAGATGATTTTAGGTGATCAAGTGTGAGCGAATGTAGGCATGCCAATACAAAAACGCGTGATGAGATTTTCATTGGCTTGTGGATACGGAATTTTGTTGTTGGAGGATTTGTTTATTCTTATGTCGATATTATTTGTATTATGCATATAGGTGCATATGGTGGTATGTTGCCAGTGTTTGTTTTTAACTTTGTATGTGAAGTGAATTAATGTTGGCATATTAATGCTATCTCTAAAAACTATTCACGGTAACCTCTCAGCTCTCATGGTTGGCGAACATCAAGGTAAAGCTGAAGTTACTTTCCAACGTCTTTCGACATGACCATTTGTCACCTCCTCTGACGTATTTAACCTGACCTGGATACGTGACATGGTGACTTGAGGTCACGAAATCGGGCACGATGGGAACGAGTAGTCTAGGGGTAAGATGCTCGTCTCGCAATCGAAAGGTTGTGGGTTCGAGTCTCACCTATCGCTACTCTTCCCCCGCGACCAATCCGCGAGAGAGATTGGCGACGCTATATGACTCGACGGTCCATGTGTCGTAAAACCAATAACCAACTAACCAAATCGGGCACGTTCGGGTTCGTCTCATCATGCTTGATAAGTGTATATGTTAAATTATAACCCTATGATCTCTGGGGTCAATCGCTAGAAAAAGACTGGCCCGACCACTCAGCAAAACGTGCGAAAATGAATAAACTCAGGTAGAATGAAGGCAAATTAATAATAGTTATCAGTAAATAAACATCATTTTTCTTCTTTGCTTCGAAAGACAATCGATGGCCCTTATGGTAAATGTGGTCACAAATTGGAATATAAAGTGGCTTGGGGTCGCGGGAGGTCACGTGACCCGAGGTCAATTGGCCAATTTTTCTTATTTGTTCAAAATCGGAAACTGACCATAGAAATGAAAAGAAGAGGCTTTTGCGATTCTAAAGATATGCTATGTGTCTTTGCCAGGCTTTAAAGTACCGGAGATAATCGCTCTCAAAGATTTACCTGCAACGCGACTTATGAAAATTTCCTCAGGCCATATCTCCGAGATCGTTGCCAGTACGAAGCTGAAACTTTCACATCTTGATTCAGCGCCCATGACTACCCTACACACCCACTTAGGTTGAAATCGCTCGCATGACGGTGTCATTTCCCAATAATTTTGGTCGCCTAGTAATGTACCTCCCCAGGTGACCCTCTTTGACCTGAGATAGGCCAATTGCCTTTCATGACCTGAAGTTAATGTTTTATCCTTGACGCATAAATGAGGAAAGAATGAGGATCAAACATTTGTTTTCCCTTGTTCCGCTATCGTGGAGAAACCTTTGGGGATGGGGATGCAATAACATCCTTTCCGGACAGAGCGAATTAACGCTGGCTTTGCATAGCGAAGTCGTCGCTCCGCTGTCATTTGGTGCTTACCTCGTCCGGTTTGCGATAACGTAACCACTGCTTCCTGTGACTGTGCTATTTTAACTAGACTTCAGCTAACGCCAACGATAGTGACGGCGAGACGCACTCGTGACGTAAATGGGAGTTCATGCTGGATTCTCTCAAACCCCATCAAGGTGTGTTACAGCAGCCCCTTCCTCTGTTGCTCAGCAAGCGAAGTTAGCATTTTCGCATCAAATTGCTCATGTATAGGCGATGCTAACTTTAACCTAAACCATTCGCCTTGTTTGTAGATGACTTCAAAGTTAAACAAGAGTCGGTGGTATTTTCGGAGAAGAATTCGTCTCCAGACATCGCCCCAGGTTCTGCGGAAGGTATACTCTGATTAATAATCACTTTGTCTATGGGTTGTCAAATGGTGCTTTCCTGCCATTCATCCCCATATGATTAAACACAAGGTTTATGGTGCTCGTGCTGTGTCGCGGTGAGTGATGAATTTGCAAGGGGCTGCCTTCCGAATAGGTAGCTACGCGAACAACATACACTTACTGGGGTATGGTTAATGCTGATTCCCCTTCTAGTGGTATGATACTATGAAAACGATACCTCACCCCCTTAGTGTTGTCAAAATAGCTCGTGGTAAGCGCGCGGATGAAGTTGATCAGACCTCGATGTCTCGCAACCGCACATTAATCCTTTGGATTCTCTGAAACCCCTTGAAGTTGCGTATCAGCAGCCCCTTCCCATATTGTTCTGCAAGAGATGTTACTATTTTTGTATCACATTGCTGATGTATTGCTGATGCCAACTTGAACATAAACCTGTCGCCTTATTTCCAGACGATCCCCCCGACTTAAAAGTTAAGCAAGAAGCAGTGGCATTGTCGGCGGAGAATTCGTCTTCAGGCATCTGCCAAACTTCTGCGGAAGGTACACTCGTAGGTTAGCACAGACTTTGTCTGTGGGTCGTCACGTAGTGCTTTCCTGTCATTGTTCCCCATGTGATTGAATACGATGTTTATTCTGCTCATGCTGTGTTGCGGCGAGGGTTAAATTTGCAAGGAGCTGCCTTCCCACCAGCTACCTATGCGGGCGACATACGCTTACTGAGGTATGGTTAATGCTGCGACGCCGGTTCCACTCTACCGGTATGATACTGTGAAAACGATGCACCACTCCCTTGGATGGAAATACTGCCAAAATGGTTCATGGTAAGCGCAGGTTCAATGCTGTAACTTTGATTTGGTGTTCCGGCGTTGTTGTGTGGATCAAGTTGGTAGGACCCTTATTTCTAGCACATGCGGATTCATTGCTTGTAACAACATGAGTCAGAACCGGTCAGCCCTGTTTGCTGACAACCGCCTGACGTTAAAGCTACATAATGTTCGAGGGTTATGCGGTATCCGTGTCTGCAACATTCCTGATGGATTGCATATGCGAGCATTCACTTGAACCAGCTGCCTTGCTTCCAGATGATTCGCGTCACTTCGTAGTCAAAGAGGAAACGATACAATTTGCTGATGAATGCGGGTCTTCGAACATTACCCAAGATGTTGTGCAAGGTACGGCCTTTGATTTATTAGCACCCGCGTGGCTAAAAGTGGTGTGTGTGCGCTGGAGATCCCACCTCATATTTTTCTTCCGGGATGGCATCCGGATTAGTGGACACAAATACACGAACCTTCACAACGCATGGTTATGCGTCGGTGTTGCATATCGTACAAATTTCAGGTTAAGGCCATGAAAAGTCATGGACATGGAGCGGGTCAAAGACAATACTGTTCTAAAAGCTTCCAATAAAAGCTTCCAATCCGGCGATACTCTGCGAACGGCGAGTATCGCCTTTCGCAGTAGTAGCAATATATCAACACGAAGCCCTCATCCTGCGATCAATTCATCAACGCAACTCTCCGTCCTCAAATGCTAATTACGGCCAAAGCTACTGATCTGACGTTAGTTCAGCTCCCGCGTTATTTTTTCACGTAGTTCCCACATTAACCTACGCATTTCAAACCTCATTTTGCTTGCGATGCCCTTATCAATTTGCTACAAAGTGAGAGGATTTCATTGTCTGATCGCAGCTTGTTTCCGAGGTACCTTGGAAAAGACGTGGCGAATCGGTTACGCCCCTATCTGGGCCCTTCCAATGTCCGTGTCGAAGACACCCAAGCCAATTATATTCATATATTCTAGGTTGTTTCCTAAGGTCAAGGCCATGTCGCTGGATTGGCCTATTATCCGCAGGGAAGTGTTCTTAATGATGCTCTGTTTGCTCTCGCCATCAATGGTATTGGGGATACACCGCCGCATGGCATCGGGCGTTCGCTATTTGCCGACGACTGCGATGCGGTCATCTGACTCCAACACACTGTCGTTAACACGACAGTTACAGTTTGCGATGAACGACCTTCAAAGATGAGATATTCGAAACAGATTCCTCTTCTGCACAGACGAAACGGTTCCATACAACTTTGCCGCACGCAGTGGTATCAATAACTACACGCGGAGTTGTATGGCAGGTATATCCCTGTTCACCCAATCGCGAAGTTCCTCGCATGCAGTTCGATATTCGTTCAATCCGCGTGAAAAGATGCAAAAAACACATCTACGAAGACAGCACGGCATCCAGACTACTAAAAGACAGCACCGATGTTACATCTGTGATAAGCGGTTTACATGCAAATCGAAGCTGAAAGCACATTGCCGCAACCACATGGGTGAGGGGACGAGTGGTCTAGGGGTAAGATGCTCGTCTCACAATCGAAAGGTTGTGGGTTCGAGTCTCACCTGTCGCTACTCTTCGCCCGCGACCAATCGGCGTGAGAGATTGGCGACGCTATATGACTCAACGGTCGACGTGTCGTAAAACCAATAACTAACTAACTAACCACATGGGTGAGAGACGATGCCAATGTGACACCTGTGACAAGAGGTTTACTTGGAAATCATTGGTGAAAGACCCTGAATGGCCACTGGATTCGATACTGGTATTGAGTAGTACTGAGTAAGTACTGATACTGTTGTCGACGGTACTGAACCGTGCAGCTACCGTCAAATGTCGATATGGCCGGTCGTCGCTAAGCTTTATGAGCATGTAGTATGTATGCAACTGATGCAATATGCATATAGTCTGCATGTTCTATGCCTGTAGCGGAACGGGTTCCGCCCTGGCCTATCTACGGAGGCGTGCGTGCTTGGCTCTGTAGTATATACGACGAGCAATGTTCACAAGGGCATGATGACAACACTATTTACCGCAGACACCTCAAAAACAATTGACAGCGTCGAGCGATGGCTCCTACTGTAGGAAGCTACAGTGTTACGGCATCGATGGCGGGCGGTTCTCCGCATGACTAAACAATCGCATGCAGTATGTCGAGCATTCTAAGGCTCTATCGGTTACGCATGGGGTGGTACTGGGCATTATATTGAGCCCTGTGTTCTTCTTTCTATTCACGAGCAACTTGCTCCAACACATGTTACACGACAAGATTGTCATGTACCCCGATTACACTCAGTTATTTGGACACAGATGTGATGTCAAATTTCGCCGTACTGGAGGAACGGGTCACAAAGCCACTCTGACCTCTCCAATGGATTGGTATGGGCACAGTAGACTAAAAGTAATCCTTTCAACACAGAAATGACCTGAAGTCACGGCGTCGAAGGAAAGACTGGCACTACTCTGTATACTTTGGAAACTCAGAAATAGCATCGTCACATTGTGGCTAAACTTCTGGGTGTAGGAAAGTTCCTATATCGGCTTGAGTGATAGTCTAATGACCTCGTCGTTTGTGATAACCCGGTTGTGAAAGCACCAATGTCCTTTGATCTGCCTGTATTGCACTGCTGCGCTCGTACGAACACACGAGACAGTCAAACGCAGTACAGAACTTTCTTCTCTGAAGGAAAGCCGTGATATTGCCTTTTCTATGAATTTAGAAACCGAATTTAGGTAGAAATTGCACTGCACGCGCGAGCGTTCGACACACACCCGCGCGCCTCGAGCGTTCAGCAGCGACTCCCGGACGCTCGACGTGCGGCCCCTCACGGGCTAACACCCCTGGCTTTTCATTGGTTGAAGAGCCAGAAACTCTCCTTTCACGTCACCTCCGGTTCTAGAATGATCTAGTGCCTTCGAGACGGCGGAAGTTGGCCGGCCTCTAGGGGTGTTATAGATGTTACATTTGCGATATACTTTTACAATCGGGAAGCTTACGGGATTATATCAATTACAGTTACGGGACAGCCAAAAAGTATAATTTCTAGTAACTATGTTACATGGGTGTCTCCGTGGACGATTGCCTCTCATGGTAGCAACACATCGCGACAATCATGCTCCTTTGCTATTGTAGTGTCATGCCACTGGCTTGAATGTTAAGCAAGTGTCATGTGTCATGACATGCCCGGGCATTCGTCTTCGGGCAGCTTCCAAGTATGGCCGTTCGCAGTAGTAGCAATATATCAACACGAAGCCCTCATCCTGCGATCAATTCATCAACGCAACTCTCCGTCCTCAAATGTTCATGACGGCCAAAGATACTGATCTGACGTTAGGTCAGCTCCCGCGTTATTTTTTTCACGTAGTTCCCACATTAACCTACGGATATCAAACCTCATTTTGCTTGCGGTGCCCTTACCAATTTGCTACAAAGCGAGAGGATTTAATTGCCTGATCGCAGCTTGTTTCCGAGGTATCTTGGAAAAGGCGTGGCGAATCGGTTATCTCGACCCTTCCAATGCCCGTGTCGAAGACACCCAAGCCATCTATATTCATATATTCTAGTTTGTTTCCCAAGATCAAGGCCATGTCGCTGGATTGACCTATTATCCATAGGGCAGTGTTCTAAGTGTTGCTCTGTTTGCTGTCGCCATCAATGGTATTGGGGATACACCGCCGCATGGCATCGGGCGTTCGCTATTTGCCGACGACTACGATACGGTCATCTGACTCCAACACACTGTCGTTAACACGACAGTTACAGTTTGCGATGAACGACCTTCAAAGATGAGATATTCGAAACAGATTCCTCTTCTGCACAGACGAAACGGTTCCATGCAATTTTGCCGCACGCGGTGCTCTCAAGAACTACACACTGAGTTGTATGGCAGGTATATCCCTGTTCACCCAATCGCGAAGTTCCTCGGGTGCAGTTCGATATTCGTTCAATCCTCGTCAAAAGATGCAGAAAGCACATCTACGAAGACAGCACGGCATCCAGGCTACTAAAAGACAGCACCGATGTGACACCTGTGATAAGCGGTTTGCATGCAAATCGAAGCTGAAAGCACATCGCCGCAGACCACATGGGTGAGAGCCCATGCCAATGTGATACCTGTGACAAGAGGTTTACGTGCAAATCGCGCCTAAAAGTAAATGGTCACAATCACACTGGTGAAAGACCATTCCTATGTGACACTTGTGACAAGAGGTTTACGCACAAATCTCACCTGAACGCACACCTCCGCTGCCACACAGGTGAAAGACCCTGAATGACCACTGCAGTCGACACTGGTATTGAGTAGTACTGAGTAAGTACTGATACTGGTGGCGACGGTACTGAACCGTGCGGCTACCGTCAAATGTCGATATGGCCGGTCGTCGCTAAGCTTTATGAGCATGTAGTATGTATACAACTGATGCAATAGATATATATAGTCAGCATGTTCTATGCCTGTAGCGGAACGGGTTCCGCCCTGGTCTATCTATGCAGAAGAGGGCGTGTTTGGCTCTGTATTATACGTGAATAGCAGGGTTAACAAGGGCATGATGACATCACTACTTACCGCAGACACCTCAAAAGCATTTGACAGCGTCGAGCAATGCCTCCTGCTGTAGGAAGCTACGGTGTTACGGCATCGATAGCGGGCGGTTCTCCGCATGACTGAACAATCGCGTGCAGTATATCGAGCATTCTAAGGCTCTATCGGTGACGCATGGGGTGGTACTGGGCATTATATTGAGCCCTGTGTTCTACTTTCTATTCACGAGCAACCTGCTCCAACACATGCCACACGACAAGATTGTCATGTACCCCGATGACACTCAGTTTTTGGACGCAGATGTGATGTCAAATTTCGCCGTACTGGAACAACGGGTCAAAGCCACTCTGCCCTTTTCAATGGATTGGTATGGACACAAATATGCTGAAAATAAACCCGTCAAAGCATAAATTACGTGAAATCACGGTGTCGAAGAATAGGTTAACATCACTCCGTATTCTTTGGAAACTTTAGAAATAGAACCGTCGCATTGCCGTTAAACTTATGGGTGTCACCTTTAGACGATTGCCTCTCATGGTAGTAGCACATCGCGACCATCAGGCTCCTTTGCTATTGTAGTATCATGCCACTGGCTAGAATGAGGCACCGCATGCCACGGGAGGCTGTGCGGCTGCTGGTTGGTTGTTGGAGTTTAAAGGCGCATCGACTGCGTTGGTCATGCAGCCGGCTACTGGTTGATGCTCTCGTGTTCCCCCACATACGATATTGCATGACTGTGGTGGGTGCAGTGCTACTCAGCAAGGAATTGTGCAAATGTGTAACAATTTTGGTGCTCGCATCATCGTCGGACTGAGGTGTCGTAACGGGGGGGGGTTGAAACGCTCTCCTACTTACCATGGGCGAGTGTGGCCCGTATGATAGTAGACAAAGGCCTGCAATTCATGTACAGCATATTTAACAACACAAACAAAACGACGCCCGAGCTCATTCGACAGATGGGCGGTATCGTCGACTACTGCTGGACGGATCCACATTCGACGCATGCGAACTGAATTTGCGAGACGGTCATCGTGTTTCGGGAAGAACTGTGTGCCCCACTGGTGTGAGATTGCGGTGCAGTGCTTATTCCTTCAAAGGTTGGTACTTTGCCAATATGCAGATACTTTGGTCAGAATAGAGAGACAAATCACAGTGACCATGTACTATGTATAGGTCTATCTTGAGTGAGCCATATTATTTTGTTCTGTTTCAGGTTTTCCGTGGAATGACGCCGCCACGGTTCCCCAACAAGTGAAGGAGTCCGCTTCAAACGGAAATCTTCAGAAAGGAGGACACCTACAAAAACACCATGGCATCCAGACGACTGAAAGACAGCACCAATGTGACACCTGTCACAAGACGTTTGCGCGCAAAGCAACCCTGCGGGTACACCGCTGTATTCTCGGGGATGAAAAGTTACACCAGTGTGGCACCTGTGATCAAAGGTTTACGTGCAACACTGATCTGCAGGTACACCGCCGCATCCATATTGGTGAAAACGCATTCCAATGTGACACCTGTGACAAAAGGTTTACGTCCAATGGAGACCTGCAACAACACCACCGTATCCACCCAGATGAAAGGCCATTCCAATGTGACACCTGTGACAAAAGGTTTACGACGAAAGGGAGCATGAGATCACACCTTCGCATCCACACGGGTGAAAACTCATTCCAATGCGACATCTGCGACAAAAGGTTCAAGTGCAAATCGTACCTGGATATACACCGCCGCAGACACACGGGTGAAAAGCCATATAAATGTGACACCTGTCACAAGAGGTTTACGTGTAAATATACCCTGAATGCGCACCGTAAAAGACACACGGGTGAAAGGCCTTATCAATGTGAAACCTGTCATACATGGGTTGCGTCCAATAGAGACCTGAAAAATCACCACCGTATGCACACCAATGAAAAGCCATTCAAATGTGACAGCTGCGACAAGAGGTTCAGATGCAAAGCATACCTGCATGTACACCGCCGCATCCATACGGGTGAAAGGCCATACCGATGTGACACCTGTGACAAGAGGTTTATGTGCAAATCATCCATTACGCCACCACACGGGTGAATCATACCAATGTGACACCACAAGAGGTTTATGTGGAAAAAAGAAAGCACCGTCGCAGCCACACGGGTGAAAGGCCATACCAATGTGACACCTGTCATAAAAGGTTTGCATCCAGCGGAGATCTGCAAAAACACCACCGTATCCACACGGGTGAAAAACCATTCCAATGTGACATCTGCGACAAGAGATGCAGGCTCAAATCACACCGGGATATACACCGCCGCATTCACACGGGTGAAAGACCATACCAATGTGATACCTGTGACAAGAGGTATACGTGTAAATCTAGCCTGAATGCGCACCGTAAAAGCCACAGGTGAAAGGCCATACCGATGTGACACCTGTCGTAAAACGTTTACGTCGAACGCAGATATGCGACACCACCTTCTTATCCATACGGGGAAAACCATACCAATGTGATCCATGTGACAAGAGGTATACGTACCAATGGAACCTGAAAGCAAACCGTGATAGGCACACGGATGAAAGGTCATACCGTTGTGCAATATGTGATAAGAGGTTTACGCAGAAGTACAAACACCACCGTATCGACACGGGTGCAAGGTGATATATATGTGGCATTTGTGACCAAGAGGGTTTGGTGCAATGCAGACCAGCAAAGACATCACCGCCCCCACGCGCGTGAAGGATCACTCTGATGTGATACCTGTGGACGATGTTTTCCGTATAAATCCGGCCTGGCAAGGCACAGTGACCTGCATCAGCAGGACTAACAATGCTGTTGTGATTTGTGTCCTAAGGGTTTTCCTCGTGTATCTCACTCGTCACAACATTGTCGTACTCACGCTAACGACAAACCGCAGTGTTGTTCGGTCTGCCATGACTTAGTTGACAAACAGCTGTCACGATGTGGTGGCATTCGCACGGTTACCAGCTTGTAGCTTTACGGGGTATATGGAGAGTCATCCAAGGCTGCGCAGACTCGGTTGAGCTCCATGGGGTACACTACAGATGGGTCATTATCGCTATGGCAGTTGCGACAGGCCATCCACGTTTGTGTCAGTCTCACAGCACGTTGTTCCCTCTGACGGCAGTTTACCCACACTGCAGTGGCGCCCGTGGGGAAGTGCTTGATGTTTGAGTGACCTGTAGCATGACATTGCATACCTATACTATGCTTATGTGGGGACTCATGGCAAAAGCTGTTGAGGTGGACGTCGAGAACCGCCATGGCACTAGCACACCCTAGTATCTGCTGTACCAAATGCACTATGTCAATACCGACCGTATGCAATGTACAATACAAGGCAAGAGCTTGGATAGTTCCTTGATTTGCCTACCTTGCAAATATGTGACGTAATAGGTTTCGAAAATACAATTATTTCATCGTGCACAATGTTTGGCTACTGGATACTCACACAATTTGTGGATTCGCCTTTGATCTCATGTCTGTTCTGTTGGCTGTTGGCAACGGACTTTTTGCAACAATTAGTCGACACGCAAATACACAAAGCTTGATAGCGCCTTCTTAAGCGACGGTGTTTGCATATCATACAGATTTCAGGTCAAGGCCATCAAAAATCATGGACATGGAGCGGGTCAAAGACAGTAATGTTCCAAAAGCTTCCATGTGCCGCCATTCGAAGTAGTAGCACCATATCAACACGAAGCCCAGATCCTGCGATCATTTCATCAAGACAATTCACCATCCTCAAGTTTTCATTAAGGCCAAAGTCAATGACCTGAGGTTCGGTGAGCTCCCGCGTTATTCTTTAACGTGGTTCCTATATTAGGCTACGGAATTCAAAGCAGATCTTGCATTCGATGCGGTGATCAATTTCCTGCAAAGTGCGAAGATATTCATTGTCTTATCCCAGCCTGTTTACGAGATATCTTCGAAGAACGTGGCGAATGTCGGTACCGCCCTCCCCCACCCATTCCGAATGCGCGTGTTGAAGAAATCCGAGGCATTTGAATTCGTATCTTACAGGCCGTTTCCCACGATAAACCCATAACAGTCACATCTTGCGATGAACCACCTCTAAACATGGGGTAGTAGAAACGGATCCTCTGATTCACAGGCGAAACGGTGCAATACACTTCTGCCGCCCGCGGTGCTCTCAAGAACTGAATGCTGAGTTATATGGCATGTTTATCCCTGTCCACCCAATCGCGAAGTTTCTCGGGATGCAGTTCGATTGTCGCTTGACGTACAAACAACATTTCAAAACACTGCGACAAAAGTGTTCTAGTCACTAAGCTTGTAGAAGTGTATATCACCAACCTGCTATAGTTCTGACTGAAACACATTAATGATGCTATATCGGTCACTCATTCGGTCTAAATTTGAATGTGCATGCTATGTGTATAATGGTGCCTGCAAGAGTAATAAGCGTGCTCCTGACGCGGAACCACACGTATTCTCCCACTTCCAACTGGAGACCACATCCCTGGAATCTCATCGCACATGAATGCTAAGTGGCAGGGGAGTTGGAACGCACAGTCCGACAATCAGCTTCATTCAATACATTAACACCTTGGATACTGGATATCTTTTTCCATGCCTGTGTATGCTTCAATATATGCGTGTGAAATGTCGCAAAAATTAAAGCGGTTTCTTTCATCGAGGTATCACAATATGCTTTTTTATATGACATGCTGTCTGAATCTCTTAGCAGCCTTTGGACACTTACCGGATTTTACGGTACAGACATTACTGATTGACATTCTGACATGTCTCAGTACTCTGGAATGAGAAGTGATCCTACAAGATTGACGACATGCGCATAGTCAGTGACCTGCGCGTCATCCAGGTGTCACCGACCTAGAGCGTCGTCGGCATTGCACTGGCGGCTGCGTCTCGCCTGCACACTAGCGGGTTGACTCCCAACACCGTGCCGCCAGGGTCCGTCCGTGCCGCTTACCACGTCCTGAAGAAACTGCCGCGGTCGCAGCGCAAGTCTCGGCACTGGTGGTGCATCTGTGGTTCATCTCGCCGAGGGCGTGGTTGAAAGTATGGCAAGCACAGATATAGCCATGTTCGGCACAAACCACGTGCTGACCACCAAAACGTTTCACATCAGTTCATTGTACGGCGGAACGCCCCTGACGTGGGCCCGTGACGTGGCACACACAGCCTATCACATAAAGAGTGCTGCAAATATACCCTCGCTTGACCAATTTTATCCTCGCAAGCATTGGGGGAGGGGGAGAGGCGATGGAAGGAACTGTGATCCCCCACCACAAGTCGAGGGATCTTTAGAGCTTAGCATAGTTTACGTCTAGAGATATGGCGAAGTAGTAGTGACCACTTTTGATGCTTGTGATGACTACTTGAGGCGACCACTGCCGTACCTGTGAGGCGGCCGCTGTCACGGCTGTGAGGCGGCCACTGTCACGACTGTGAGGCGGCCGCTTTTACGGCTGTAAGGAAACCGCTGCCGCACCTGTGAGGCGGCCGCGTTCTCGACTGTGAAGCGGTCGTTGTCATGGCTGTGAGGCGGCCGCTGTCACGGCTGTGAGGAAACCGCTGCCGCACCTGTGAGGTGGCCACTGTGACGGCTGTGAGGTAACCACTGCCGCACTTGTGAGACGGCCACTGCCGTGGCTGTCAGGCGGCCACTGCCGCGGCTAAAACTGATAGGCAATGGTGTAAAATGTTATTACAGTTGTGCCTAATCTTGCATTGTCCAGAAAAAAATGATTTTTCCTGAAGGACTCTATTTAGGAGCTGCACCACCGACATTCATTTGGACCAGGATACCATTCATATCAGCGTGTTTTCATGTTTCTTCCACAAAATGTACCCAGCTGAGAAATGTGCTTAAGAAGATCTTAAACAAAGGGGCGTATGCCTCCTAGTTGGTTCGGTTACTACCATCCACGTGTAGAAGTACTGTACCTGTCAGCAATGAATACATTTTCGTTGTTTTGTGTGCAACATGATGTAAGATAACAGTTAATGGGAATTATAAGTATTCATATGGGACTCGACATTTCATCTCTAGTGATATACACGGTGGAAGATTGCGAGCAATTGATGTCAGATTGCCAAATATTGCTTGGGATTTTTCATCTTTATGTGCCAAACCCCAGATTGTGTCATCCTTAGCTATCTTCGAGCAAATTTTGTTCATCCTCCACTGTCTCCGAACGACTTTGTGCATCTGCACAGTCAATGAACAAATGATTTACAGACAGTCTCTCAGTCTCTTCCCTGCATGCGACGGCGACGGATTTAGAAGTTCCTATCGGCAGGAGGACACTCCTATTGGTGCGCCAAAATAAATTCAGGGCGCCAAGCGACACCTATTGCTGAGGAAAAAATCGATGAAAGGCTGGAAGGCAGACAAATCTTCAAAAATGGGTAATCACGAAAAAGCACGTTTCGGAAATTTGATGTTATCGAATCCCGATGGACGGCCGCCCCCTCCCCCCTCCACACCATTGGACCCGCACCTGATCGGCGACCAATTTCCTAGAATCGTATCTCGTCGGCGACCGCCGAAAGGTTTGTTTTAGCCCTGATCACGCCTGTCGCCGATAATTGGTTGTTAGTAGCGGGTTGGTCTAAGCATGCCGTCCAGGGTTGTCAGTGGCAATTCGGCTCATCTACGTCCGCCGTACCTTTGGGTGGTCGTGTTACGTTTTGAGTTGCAAGTTAGTTCGGCTCATCTGCGTCCGATGGCTGCTCTGGGTAGTCGTTTCACGTCATCCTATTTTTTCCTAAAGCAAGTCCGCTCACGTACGTCCGACAGCACCGCTAGGTAACCATTTATTTATAATTGGAATGCAGATGGGCCCATGTACATCCGACGCCATTTGTGGTTGGCTATTTACGTGTTGAAAACTCGCGTGTTTCACGGTCATTCATTGTGTGTTGAAGTGAAAATGAGTGTTGGTGATGTGGTGTCTACAGTGCTGCTGCTAGTTCTGTGGTGTACAGTTATTCAAATAGCAATTGAAGGAGTTCTGAGTACTTGTCACCCAGAAGCGATGGAGGCGAAAGGGTGATGCCTTTTTGGGAGAAGGCCTTAAGTGGTTGTCTTTGAGCGTTAAAGCTACTACAGTCTATCGGGATGTGGTCCATGCCATAGGTGTTGTTTTACGAAAATGATGGTGGGGGGGGGGCATCGGCATCGCATATATAATATTGCAGGATTTATGTGCAGGATCATTCAGGGCAGTCCTGGATATGACAGGATTTATGTGAAGGATTCTGCAGTATTTATGCGCATGATCCTACAGGATTTATGTGAAGGATCTCGCAAAACTTATGTGAAGGATCCTGCAGGATTTATGTGAAGCATCCTGCATGATTTATGTGAAGGAACATGTGGGACAGTTCTGAATCCGAGAGGATCTATGTGAAGGATCCTGCAGGATTTATATGCAGGATCCTTCAGGATTTATATGCAGGATCCTGTAGGATTTATGTGCAGGATCCTGTAGTATCCTTGTATCAATATCTCACACAGAATCCTGCAGGATCCCTCAAGATGCTGTCCTCAAGAAACCATAATCCCCATTTATTTACGCCCCATAGGCGCATTTATCATTGCGCCTATCAGGGGCGGATCCAGAAATTGTCATGGGGACACTGTGCCTCGGGAGCGGTGCAATTACTTCGGACTTGTGCCTTTGCCTGAAAAATACGTTCTGGGGACGGGTGCACTCGAGTACACTAGAGGGTCAGATTTGCCCTCCAGAGGGGCCAGCTCTGGCTTTAAAAAATATGGGGTGCACTCAAGCACCGCGAATGGACGCCTTTTCCTTACAAGAGGCGCATCTGGCTGAAAATTTGAGTACAGTACATTCCAGCACACTGAAAGAGACCCTTTCTCTCAGAGGCGCGCCTAGGCGCCCCTCTGCCTTAGCTACGGCTGAATTTTTCAGCCGTAGCTATGGCTGAAAAATTCGACGGGGGTGTGGAGTGTAGAACGTACACTCCACACGATGGCACGTTGCCATCAAACTTGTGCGTGTCGAATATTGCTTGTATTTGCAGAGAAGATCCAAGTGAGGATCGCGGAAAAGCGGTAGACTATATAGTGTCACATACAAACGCGTTAGTATTGCGGCCGCGTCGGCGTCACACATCCCAACAGCTGTGTTAGTTTTCTCCTGCGCATGCGTCAACTCGCCGCTAGCTACGGCAAGGGGCGGTGAGTAATGACGCGTTGCGTGCCGCCCCGACGGGGCGAATGTGGAGCGGCGTTTGGGCCATGACGGCAATTGTGGCGCAGCGTTTGGGCCATGACTGTAAACGTGGCGCACTGCTTTGGCCATCACTCTTAGCTCGCCGAACCCGCTGTTGCGGCCCGCCACAGGTACCCCCCGCCCAGACACGGCGCCGGCAAAGGTGACATGGCGAACAACGTACCGCGCATGGGGTGATCACTGCACGGCCGGAGCGAGTGCGAAGGGCGGCCCGCAGCGCTGGCCCGACGGTTGATGGCGTCGGTGGCGGCGTTGGTGCGGGCGGCGGATCCAAGTAGGCTGGTTTGACGAGATGTCAGCCAGTGAGTTGGCTGAGGTTGCCGTCAGCCAGTGGTTCGGCTGAGGTTGCTGAGGAAGCCAGTGGGTCGGCTGAGGTTGCTGAGGCAGCCAGTGGGTCGGCTGAGGTCGCTGAGGTTAACGTAACGTCAGCCAGGACGTTAGACGATGAGACGTCAGCCAGTGGGTCGGCTGAAGTTGCAGTCAGCCAGTGGGTCGGCTGAGGTTGCTGAGGCAGCCAGTGGGTCGGCTGAGTTTGCTGAGGCAGCCAGTGGGTCGGCTGAGGTTGCTGAGGCAGCCAGTGGGTCGGCTGAGGTCGCTGAGGTTGATGTAACGTCAGCCAGGACGTTAGACGATGAGACGTCAGCCAGTGGGTCGGCTGAAGTTGCAGTCAGCCAGTGGGTCTGCTGAGGTTGATGTGACGTCAGCCAGTGAGTCGGCTGTGACGTCGCGAAGTCGCCGTTGGTGAGCCGGCAGATGCCGTGACGTCAGACGATGAGCCTGTTGATGAGGCGTCGACTTCCGTGAGCAGGCGGATGTGACGTCAGACGGTGATCCGGTAGGTGCTGTGACGTCAGCCAGTGAGTCGGCTGTGACGTCAGCTGGTGTATCGGCTGATACAGTGACGTCAGACGGTGAGCCGGCAGATGCCGTGACGCCAGCCAGGATGTCAGACGGTGAGCCGGTAGGTGCTGTGACGTCAGCCAGTGAGTCGGCTGTGACGTCAGCTGGTGTGCCGGCTGATACCGTGACGTCGACGTCAGTGATCCGAAGTAGCGATCTCTGCTGGAAGTCCGCCAACAGAGATCTCACCGGGCGTGGAATTGCTGACGGAGCGTCGATGTCCATTAGTTGGCGAAGGCCGGCTGGGTGTGCGCAGATGCGGCAACGCAGCGGCGAGACGAACGTCGGTGGTCCCTCGGTGTCCGGGCGGCGCCATCAGGCTTCCGGCGAGAGGGAGAGAGGCAGAAAGAGGGACAGGACCGGGTGGGGGCGTGCGGAAAGTGGAGAGCGTTGCGCATTGGCTCCCCACATCACGTCGGGACGGCTTGAATCGCGTCGGGACGGCTGGAATCACGTCGGGACGGATGGAATCACGTCGGGACGGATGGAATCACGTCGGGACGGCTGGAATCACGTCGGGACGGCTGGAATCGCGTCGGGCCGGCTTGAATCACGTCGGGACTGCTCCATCACGTCGGGACGGCTTGGATCACGTCGGGCCGGCTTGAATCACGTCGGGACGGCTTGCATCACGTCGGGACGGCTTGAATCACGTCGGGACGGCTTGGATCACGTCGTGCCGGCTTGAATCATGTCGGGACGGCTTGCTTGCATCACGTCGGGACAGCTTGACTCACGTCGGGGCGGCTTGAATCACGTCGGGGTCACCAATTGTGGAGTGTAGAACGTACACTGAGAGGAGTTTGAAATTGCCGAGTGTGATGCAATAGCAAGTGAGTCTCTTATTAAGTCTAAACGCTTTATAACTTTATATAGGGTGTACCTAGCAGTGGATTCAGCATCTTCCTTCGGGATGTGATACTGATGAGATTGTCTATGGTAGCACAATGGGTATGATGGGAGGAGTTTGTAATTGTTGAGTGTATTATGCAATAGCAAGTGAGTCTCTTATTAAGTCTGAACGCTTTATGAATTGGTGTGGGGTGTGCCTAGCAGTGGATTCGGCACCTTCCTTCGGGATGTGATGCTGATGAGATTGTCTATGGTGGCACGATGGGTGTGATGGGAGGAGCTTGTGATTGTTGAGGGTGTTATGCGGTAGCAAGTGAGTGGTGCTAGATAGGCTGGGATATATAGCTTCCTAGGAACTTGGGATAAGGGATTGATTGGGGTGGGAGTATGTACATTCCTAGTACCTTTTCTAGATAGGCTTAACCCAGATGGGCCCCTGTGGCTCTTATTAAGCCTTAATACTTTATGACTTTATGACTCCACACGATGGCACGTTGCCATCAAACTTGTGCGTGTCGATTATTGCTTGTATTTGCAGAGAAGATCCAAGTGAGAGAGGGATCGCGGAAAGGCGGTAGACTATATAGTGTCACATACAAACGCGTTAGTATTGCGGCCGCGTCGGCGTCACACATCCCAACAGCTGTGTTAGTTTTCTCCTGCGCATGCGTCAACTCGCCGCTAGCTACGGCGAGGGGGCGAGGGGCATACCTGTCGCCCGCCTGTCCGGCGCTGACGTAAGCAAGCCACCGCCCAGTCGAGGCCGGTCAGTGGACATTGCCCTATCTCCCTCTCTGGCAGTCATCCCGGCCGCCGCACCTGTGACCTCTACCGTGCAGCCGAGCCTTGCACCACCCCCTCCCCTTTCCGGACGACACCCCGCCACCGCTGCACCCCAGTAACCCGGCGCGCGCCCCGCGCCGTCGTCAGTGGGTGATGTGATCATCAGTGGGTGAAGTAGGACAGGTGATTATATTGTGGGAACCCTATGGACAGGCGTGTCTATGATGTCTATGCCAACTGTCATGCGGTGATGTGACCGAGTGTCGCTAGTGTGTCGGGCGCTGTGTCGGTAGATCAGAGGCTGCAGTACCGCGCCTCTGCCAGTCAGCTGTTGTGAAACAACGTCAGGTGAAATGCTGACAGCTCACTGTGCGACGCCAGGCCGACGCGGGCCTGGACGAAAGTGTTGAGACAGCACCGTTTCCCACGGAGGGACCGTTGTGCTGAGATCAGAGTCTGTCTCTGATATCTCAGAGCGATGTCGCGCCCGTCTGCAGTACAGTGCACGGGGTTCAGAGAGAGCCATTGTGCTCTCTAGACGCCAGTTCAGAGCGAGCCTTTGTTTGGGCCGACGCCCTGGCAATGCGCAGTCAGTCAGGTGACTGTGACGTGTGCGGGTTGATCACGTGATAGTGACGTACTGTAAGTTACCTCGGACGCGCCGCAAGGGCCCTCGGGCATTCTCTCTCTCACGGTCTTGGACGAACGGTCGTCGCTGGCGGTCGCCCCTCAGGCGGCTTGCCGCCGCCTGCCCAGCCCTGGCCCCACACTGAGGTACGTCGGACTCTGCCTGAGAGTCGCTACGTCTGTTGAGATGTAGTTGTGTGAAATAAAATAGTTGCACCGGTCTGTCAAAGTGAAGCTATATTATTCACGTCTATATCACGCTGCGCCACTAATGTCTGATCTTCGTTGCATTTGTCTGTTGACTAATTCGCACAATATAGAAGTGCTGGCTTTGGAAGTGCGTGTCAAAGTGTGCAGATCAGAACTCTAAGATGGAAGTCAGAGCCATTATTGAAAACATAACCGGGGTTTTAAATATCGCAAACGCTGAGGTCAAACCCTGGTACTATCAACGTGCCAGAAGGTTTGCCCCATCAGAGAGTGGGAGAAAAAACCTTTATCACACATGGGAAAACAGGTCATACTTTGCTGGATTCCAGCACATGTCGGAATCCGTGGCAACGAGCTGGCCAACAGGGCTGCAAGGCGTGCAGCACAAGCGCCAAGGAGTCGCGTTCTCCCACTTCCTGCCAGTGACTACTACCCAATTATCTCATCATTTATGTTCAGACAGTGGCAGGGCAAATGGGACCAAGTGGAATTCTACAAATTAAAGCAAATCAAACCATACTTAGCTCCGTGGTCCTCGTCCTTCAGCCAAACGAGAAGGGACGAGGTAGCCATCTGTCGTCTCAGAATTGGTCATACTCTAGCAACACTAGGTATTTATTGTGCGGGGACGACAGGCCGAAACGTGTTAGGTGTAATGCCACGCTGACTGTGCACCATGTGCTGGTGGAACCTCGATAAAGATACAAGGATATAAAAGATCAGTGCAACTATGAGCCACAAGGGCCCTTCTTGGTTGCACTTTGTACACTGAACCAGTTGCCCACCAAATCTGTCCATCAACCCTCCCTGGAATACAGAAAAACAAGCCCCCTATTCTTATAATGATTGTCTATGCCGTTTTTAAAGATGTTCAGTGTGTTGCTACTGACAATTGTTCCTGGCAGCTGGTTCCAGTGTTCTACTACCCTGTTGGTGAAGAAAGACTGTCTTAACCTTGTCCTGCTGTGATTAACTTTAATTTTGAATTGATGGCCTCTAATTGCATCATTTCTGTTAAATTCAAACATTTCCCTGAGATATCCCTGTTCCTGACCATGAACAAATTTAAAAACCTCGATGAGATCTCCTCTCAGCCTTCTATATCTAAGTGTAAACATATTCAATTTCTTCAATCCTTCCTCATATGCCAGGTTGCCTATACCATTAACCATTTGTGTTGCCCTCTTTTGTACTCTCTCTAAAAGCCAGCAATATTTCTCATAACTAGGGGACCAAGCTTGGACACAGTATTCCAAATGTGGCCTGACATATGCACAGTAAAGCTTCCTGATGACCTCCTCACTTTTGTATGACACATTCCTCTGTATCGCCCCAAGCATTCTTAGTGCCTTCTTCCTGGCTTCTTTGGTCTGTTCTGATGCCCCCAATTTTGTGTTCAAAATAACACCTAAGTCTTTCTCCTGCTGAGTCACAGATAGTACTTGGCCATCCATCAAGTATGGCGCCTTCATATGCTGCCTACCTACATGCATGACTTTGCACTTATCAAAATTAAACTTCATTTGCCATTTTTCGGACCACTTCACAAGCTCGTCTAAGTCGTTCTGCAGCAAAACCTGCTCATTGAGCCCTGTTATTGCCCTAAGGATCTTCAAATCATCCGCAAATTTCAAAACCTTACTGCTTAGGCCACATTCAATGCTATTCACAAATATAATGAACAACAGTGGCCCCAGTACCGACCCCTGAGGGACTCCACTAAGAACATTTTGCCATGGTGACTTTGTACCATTAAGCATCACTCTCTGCTGTCTATCTGAAAGCCACAACTCAATCCATTTTAGGATGCTACCTGCAATGCCATGGACCTGAAGCTGCATCATTAACCGTTTATGGGGTAGCTTGTCAAAGGCCTTACTAAAGTCAAGATATGCTACACCAACCTGATTTCCCTGATCAAATTGTTCGGTAGCAAAATGTAAAAATTCCAAGAGATTTGTGAGACACGATCCCCCTTTTCTAAACCCATGTTGAGTATCTTGAATCAATCTGTTTCCTTCCAGAAAACTAACTATTATATCTTTGATAATTGATTCGAGTACCTTGCAGACTAGGGATGTGAGGCTTAGTGAGGTTCGATAATCATCATTAAAATGACAAACATGCAAAAGAAGTCCCTGGGCCATTTTTAATCACAATTTTGTTTCTTCTGGAGTTTTCTGATTTGACACACATTCCTTTGAAAAATGAAAACTTCCAAAGATATAAGCACTTTAAGTTCAAGTACTTCTATAAAAAAATCAGTCCAGGAATATAATATAAAAACATTGAAATAACATTTAAAAAGCTATAAAAATTGACTACATATACCTACTATCCCACGCCAAGAACATATGGGAAGTGTGGGGAAAAGGTTTTGGATGTGGTGGTATATAATGAAAAATAACATACAATTATCAATACAAATTAATGCAACCTAACCTAGCCTACTGATGTTGGGCGGCATAAAACCTCCGGATGTTGAATCACTTAAACGCACTAATATTGGATTACTTAAAACCTACGGATGTTGGGTTGCCTAACTATGATTTCATAATGTGATGTTCGAAACAAATTGCAGAGGACTGTCCATAATAGCCACTGCACGTGGAGGGCATGTATCGTGAAACAAATAAATAAATACATAAATAGAAAGACGTCAGCCTTCCACAGCCACCGGCTACCAGCGACCATCGTGCAGACAGCGGGTCAGGCGTGCACGGTCCAGTTCACGGACCGCGAATAGGTCATTCACATTATGGCCGGATCAGGTCGTGAGTGGTGCCGTTGCTGTATCCGTTCCCGAAGCCGTCCCGTCGGCTCCTGCGACATCATTTGCGCGAGGGGTATCTCAGCTGAGGCCACCATCAGTGTTAGCCTTACCCGCTGGCGTGTGTTCCCTTGCCGCCCCAGTTCAGTACATAGGATTAAGTTCAAGCCGCGCTGTGACAGACGGTCACCACGCGTGCGCCGACCACTCGTACATTACGGCTGCGATGCGAGTGATGAATGAAAGCAGGCGAAGCTGCAGGTGAAAGATTCTTATATTGTGAGTTCATGTTTTATTTTCTCGCCAACCACAGTTGGCGATCCACGCAGGTAATCGTGCTGCTGCCGTTGTTACTTGGTTATGATATAAGTTCGCGATACATTCGTACTTGAAATACGTATGCGCAAATATATATATATATATATATATATTATATATATGTATATGGATGAATATATATATATATATAGATATATATGTATATACATGTATATATATACATCTATGTATATATATATATATATATATATATATATATATATATATATATATATATATGTACATGGATGAATATATATATATATATATAGATATATATGTATATACATGTATATATATACATCTATGTATATATATATATATATATATATACACAAATACACAAATATATATTTCATGGGCTATATGGGGCCTCCTGTTGGTGGCGGATCCAGGGAGGGAAGTTGGGGCATGTGCCCCCCCCCCCTGCGTCCCTTCGCGAAGGCTCGAGTGAACCCTAACACCATCGAATTTTTAAGCCGCAGGCGCCTCTGGGCAGGAAAGGCACCCTTTAAGCTACTTTCGCGGTGGCGCCACTCCAAACACGTGTCCCCTCACCCAGATGACAATTCCTGGATCCGTCCCTGCCTCTTGTGGCAGCTATTGGTTTTTGTGTCGACTATGGGACCTGTTATGACGACAGAGGGCCTCCTGTTGCGTTCTAGGGGCGGTCAATAATTTCAGGCGGTCTTCTGTGGTTACTTTTCGGAAACTCTCCTGCCACTGAGGGGAAGAAGCTATGGCACACTTAGCTCCCCCTCCCTGTCTGTCCTTTCTTCGCTCTTGAACGGGGGTGACAACTTGACCAGCTAAAACGGACGGTAGAGGGAGCCTACCAATATCGGAAAAAATCCCTTTATTTTGAAGGCACTTGATGGTCAGCCTGCCGGAAACGGCACATTGTTAGGCAGGAAGATTGTTTCTGGGTCATTTAGGATACATTTTGCTGAAGCTGAAGAATAGGTCTTTCAATTGGTATACGTCAAAGTGATCTATATTGCCATAACACATGCAAGAGAGCGTAGAGAAAAACGGTAAGATTGCATGTAAACCAATGGTGAAGGGAAACCTACAAGTCCGCTACCAAACACACTTTGTGGGGGTTTCTCATTCCATTTAAGAACTCTGAAATATGCGCCCGCGACAAGCGCGACCGGATGCTCACTTGAGTGTGCGCGAAGAATATAGTTGAATAAATTGAGGATTGAAGAGGCGTGATTTTTGGGGGGCCCCAGCGTTCTTTTCAAGGATCCCGTTACGACTTTTTTTGGTCCCCGACGTGATTTTCAAGGGTCCAGGTGGGAACGTTTGGGGCCACAGCGTTATTTTCAGGGGCACCGGTCCTACTTTTTGGTTGTATCAGCGCATTTTCAGGGACGGGGCCCGACCTTTTTGGCGCCAGCATGATATTTTGGGGTCCAAGCCTGCGTTTTTTGGCCCCCAGCGTCAATTTCAAGGCCCTGTCAAGCGTTTTTGCTTTTTGGCCCTGTCAAGACTCCGGCCCCAAGCATGATTTCCATGGGACCTGTCCGACCTTTTGAGGCCGCAGCGTGATATTAAGGGGCCACGGTGCGACGTTTTAATACCCCAGCTGTATTTTCAGAGACCCGACAGCACTTTTGTAGTCCTCAGCGTAATTTTTGAACCACACGGAACGATTTTTGGACCCCAATGTGATCTTTATGGGCCTGGATGCGATTTTGGAGGGCCCCAGCCCTAGTGAAAACAAAATCCGATGGGATTGTCCTTGTCAGGATGACATTCTACATGACAATCGTGGAGGAATCCCATGCGATTCCCTATGGGAATCTACCATGGGATCCGTACGCAGTCTCCGACACTGGCGGATCTAGCCCACCGGTTTGGGGGGGACCAACTTTCAGTTTTTGGCGTGAGCCCCTCCCCCAGTGGCGTACCTAGGAATTGCATCAGGGGAGGGGTCGACCGGATTTGGAGGGTGCCCATTCTCCCACTATTTTTGGTTAAAAGCACCGGATGTCGACCACTATTTGGCAAAGGGGCCCATTTTTTAAATTAAAATTAAAATTAAATAATAATAGACAACATAATTTCCTGTGTAGGAGCCCCAGCCTCCCAGCCAGCATTCCAAAATGGGACCCATATGGGATCTATTTGGGCTATCTGGGATAGCCCATATTTGGGATGTAAGTGGGCAACTAGCTGGGTTCCATCTGGGTCCCATATGGGATGCCCAGATATCGCGCTCAATTCTGGCTACTTGCGAGTGGGCAGGAATAGCCCTATTTTTGGCTTATTCTTCATCTAATACAAAAAAAATGATGGCTAATCATTAAAATAATATCAACTATGTGATGGGATGCATGTGGGCTACATGTGGGGTAACTGGGCAAGGAGATTCTCTCAATGAGCATTTATGCGACAAGCCTTGTTAGCATTGGGGCCGGTATGGTACTTCTTACGGCCAATGGCATAGAAGAATGTATTAAAATGCACATATTTTAGTTCAAATCAAGAACACCATATGATTTCTTCACGATTTCAATCCGTGCAATGCCAGCCTTACAAAAGACAATCACCACTATCTTCTAGCACTTCTTCAATGGTATATTAATATACCTCTGATTGTATGCTTTCGGCACTTCACAAATATCTTATGTGTCCGAAAACAAGATTCTGTGCACAAGAGAATTCTAACCTATAAGTAGCTAAACAATAATGCAACATAAATCAACGACAACGTACCGATGGCGCACACTATTCGATCCAGCTCCTGCCACCTGATTACGTCACGAGGGTCGGATTCGAAAGGAAGGTAATGTGCGGAACAGTTGCTCACTAGCGCGTGTAGTTTTATTTATTCGTTGTATTGTTTTTAAATGGATAATTTACTTCCAATATGTGAAACGTTCCTGATATGTATGTGTAACATCGTATGCACATCAAATTCGCTCTGGTATGCATATAATGTTATACTAATTTGGCGCAGCTGTAGCATGATATCTAAACTGTTATTTGAAGTCAGGTTGGTATTATTGTGCTTTAAGGTGGTTACAAGACAAATTTTTACAAACATTTTCCTCCATAAAGCAAAGAAATGGGTTGGATTAGGTTTGGTTAGGTTAGGTTAGTTTAGGTTTTGTAAGCTGGATTTTTTTAGAATAAAAATCAGAAAAAAAGAAAATGATTTTTCTTAAAAAGCAGCTTAGGTTAGGTTATGTTTGGTTAGGTTTTAACATTTCGAGAAGTTTCAGAAAGTACATTTTACATTTTTTTTATTTGATCTTTGTTTTCTCCAAAGGGAGGTTAAGCAAGGTTGGGTTAGGTTATGTTGCATTTGTATTTTATTTTCAAACATTCCCTTTACGCTATGTTACCCAACTCGAAGCCCTTTTTGATGCTATTTTGCTAGTCATCTGAAAAGTAAGCATTTGTGCAGAAAATGAGTGGTTGGCAATTTTGATTGTGGAGTATGTTGGTGTATGTACATTTACATGGAGTATGTAAATGTTGGTGTATTACAACACAATTTTCATCTTCCCAGATTTAACTTGTAGTCACCAGCCTGTAGTGCCCGGCAGCCTGGCCTTCAGGCCACCAACACCAATTTGCCCTGCTCCACTGGGGCACACTCACCAGGATCTGCAGGCACAACCAGGAAATGATGATCAAATATCGTAAATCTAAGGTCGTATCAAAAATCTAGAGACGCTGTGAAGCAGAAAATCAGAGCAGCAAAGCGAGCAAAAGAATTGGATTTGGCTAGGAACTGTAATGGGGACAGTAAAAAGTTCTTTAGTTTCTACAAGCTAAGTAAAGTTTCAAGCACAATTGGTCCACTGGATGTAAATGGGACTATATTGAGTGAGGATAGTGAGATGGTTGAGGAGCTGAGCAAGCAGTTTAAATCAGTGTTTACAGTGGAGGATGTGACTAATCTGCCAACCGTGAACCACAGTTCAGTGACAGGTAATCAGATACACGATGTTGATTTCATTGATAGTGATATTGTTTTCAATTATATCAGAAAAATAAAGACAAACAAGGCAGCAGGACCCGATGGAATTTATGCTAGGGTATTGCGGGAAGCTGAAAAGGAAGTGGCAATTCCACTTAGCATAATATTTTGTAGATCAGTTTCGCAAAATGAAATTCCAACAGATTGGAAAAGGGCAAATGTAGTTCCTATTTTCAAGAAAGAAGAAAGAGGGAAAGTTGAAAGCTATAGGCCAGTAAGCCTCACATCCCTAGTCTGCAAGGTACTCGAATCAATTATCAAGGATAGAATAGTTAGTTTTCTGGAAGGAAGCAAATTGATTCAAGATACTCAACATGGGTTTAGAAAAGGGCGATCGTGCCTCACAAATCTCTTGGACTTTTTGAATTTTGCTACAGAACAATTTGATCAGGGAAATCAGGTTGATGTAGCATATCTTGACTTTAGTAAGGCCTTTGACAAGGTACCCCATAAACGGTTAATGATGCAGCTTCAGGTCCATGGTATTGCAGGTAGCATCCTAAAATGGATAGAGTTGTGGCTTTCAGATAGACAGCAGAGAGTGATGCTAAATGGTACAAAGTCATCATGGCAAAATGTTCTTAGTGGAGTCCCCCAGGGGTCGGTACTGGGGCCACTATTGTTCATTATATATGTGAATAGCATTGAATGTGGCCCAAGCAGTAAGGTTTTGAAATTTGCGGATGATTTGAAGATCTTTAGGGCAATAACAGGGCAAAATGAGCAGGTTTTGCTGCAGAAAGACTTAGACGAGCTAGTGAAGTGGTCCGAAAAATTGCAAATGAAGTTTAATTTTGATAAGTGCAAAGTCATGCATGTAGGTAGGCAGCATATGAAGGCTCCATACTTGATGGGTGGCCAAGTACTATCTGTGACTCAGCAGGAGAAGGACTTAGGTGTTATTTTGAACACAAAATTGGGGGCATCGGAACAGACCAAAGAAGCCAGGAAGAAGGCACTAAGAATGCTTGGGGCAATACAGAGGAATGTGTCATACAAAAGTGAGGAGGTCATCAGGAAGCTTTACTGTGCATATGTCAGGCCACATTTGGAATACTGTGTCCAAGCTTGGTCCCCTAGTTATGAGAAAGATTGTTGGCTTTTAGAAAGAGTACAAAAGAGGGCAACAAAAATGGTTAATGGTATAGGCAACCTGGAAAATGAGGAAAGACTGAAGAAATTGAAAATGTTTTCACTTAGATATAGAAGGCTGAGAGGAGATCTCATCGAGGTTTTTAAATTTGTTCATGGTCAGGAACAGGGATATCTCAGGGAAATGTTTGAATTTAACAGAAATGATGCAATTAGAGGTCATCAATTCAAAATTAAAGTTAATCACAGCAGGACAAGGTTAAGACAGTCTTTCTTCACCAACAGGGTAGTAGAACACTGGAACCAGCTGCCAGGAACCATTGTCAGTAGCAACACACTGAACATCTTTAAAAACGGCATAGACAATCATTATAAGAATAGGGGGATTGTTTTTCTGTATTCCAGGGAAGGTTGATCGACAGGGAGGAGTGGGAGTTGGGAGGAGTTTGTAATTGTTGACTGTGTTATGAAATAGCAAGTGAGTCTCTTATTAAGTCTAAATGCTTTATAACTTTATATAGGGTGTACCTAGCAGTGGATTCAGCACCTTCCTTCGGGATGTGATAATGATGAGATTGTCTATGGTAGCACAATAGGTATGATGGGAGGAGTTTGTAATTGTTGAGTGTATTATGCAATAGCAAGTGAGTCTCTTATTAAGTCTGAACGCTTTATGAATTTCTATGGGATGTGCCTAGCAGTGGATTCGGCACCTTCCTTCGGGATGTGACGCTGATGAGGTTGTCTATGGTGGCACGATGGGTGTGATGGGAGGAGCTTGTGATTATTGAGGGTGTTAGGCGGTAGCAAGTGAGTGGTGTTAGATGGGCTGGGATATATAGCTTCCTAGGAACTTGGGATAAGGGATTGATTGGGGTGGGAGTATGTACATTCTAGTACCTTTTCTAGATAAACTTAACCCAGATGGGCCCCTGTGGCTATTATTAAGCCTTAATACTTTATGACTTTATGACTTTTATTATGATGAGCTGCATGGGGAATGAGGTACTTTGCAAATATGTCATTGTTTGTTCCATACCAAAAATAACAAGTATATTCCATGAAACTCATTAGATAATAATATGCTTTGAGGCATTCTTGGTTGATATATTTTCTTTGTAAAGCAACCAGTACATTTTTTTGTCATGACCTGAATGGTTAATTGGACAATGGTAAAAGGTGTGCATGCATGGGTGTTGCCAAAGGATTGCATGGTGGCATTTTGTGACTTAGCTCAAAAGTATGGTATGATTGATCAGATGTTTACTGGTGCAAATATATGGATTGTCCTCGAATCACAATGAATTGATCCCTGGTTAATTCATCTTGTATGGGTTGTGCTGGATTTTAATGTTTATTTTCATTACCAGGTTCAATGGAATTGGTACAGATATTTATGTATGTTCTGGAATATGTTCGGGAAACTAAAGAAATATGTGGACAAATGCTGCAAACCATCATTCATGCCCAGAAAGAATTGCTACCAGATGTCCACCTGCCTGAAAGGATGTCATTCCCAATAGTCAACATCAAAATATTCAATGACATGATTGCAAACCTTCCAGATTCTGCTTTTGCTGATGGTGTAGTCAGTGCCGAACTACACCATAGGTATTGTGATGGATATGTTGTGTTTCATTGTTTTTCTTCTTTGTTTAGTCTTTGATGATGATTATTGGTGTTTTAGGGTGCGTCAACCTATGTGGGTTATATTACACCCATAACAAACTTATTTAGACACGCGTTAGATTGTCACGTCCCAATAAAAGATGTGATATCACCTAGGGAGGTGCATATATCACTTGAAATTGTATCTCCGCGAGGAAGGTCAAAACTGCTCTGTTATATATAAATCGGGAATCGTTTCCAAGTAAGTCTACTAATCTCAGAGAATGCGCTTCATATCCGAAGTGCCGCCTGCGTTCTTCTGCATATGCTGGGCACGCCACCAGCACATGGTGCACAGTCAGCACAGCATTGCACTTCACACATTCCGGTCTGTCGTCCCCGCACAGTAAGTATCTATGTGTTGCTAGCGTGTGGCCAATTCTGAGGCGACAAATGGCCACTTCGTCCCCTCTAGTTCGACTGAATGACGAGGGCCACAGCGCCAAGTGTGGTTTGATTCGCTTTAATTTGCTTTGTTCTATTCGGTCCCAGCTTTCCTGCCACTGCCTGAAAAGAAATGATGATATAGTTGGGTAGTGGTCACTAGCAGGAAGTGGAAGCGCACGGCGACATGGTGCTTGTGCTGCACGCCCTGCAGCCTGATCTGCCAGCTCATTTCCACGGATTCCTACATGTGCTGGAATCCAGCAAAGTGAGACCTGCTTTCCCATACGATGGAGCGAAGTGAGTTGCAGTAAAATGTCTCGTACAATGACGTTTCGGGGATAAAAACTACGCAGTGCGAAGAGACTGCTGAGAGAGTCAGTCAGAATAATATGTAAAACCTCGTCGTCAACCTCGATGTATGCCAGTGCTTTGTTGATGGCGATCAACTCGGCGGTGAAGACCATGGCGTGTGGCGGCAGGAAGAATGATCTTGTGACGGGTCCTCTCACAAAGGCACCACCCACTCCGGAGTTTATTTTCGAGCCATCCGTGTAGGTGATGAGGTGATTGTGATACGCTGTGTATATATGCTCTAACGAGTGTAAGTGTAGCTCCTCTTTTGTGACATCTCTCTTTCTCATGTCAGCGAGGGAAATATCGATAGACGGGGAGATCAGCTCCCACGGAGGAGTAGACAGTTCTTCATATTGCCGAATTCCTTGCAGTCGTATTTCTATTCGTCCCAGGAGCGTCCTCATTCGTACACAGTAAGGTGTTCCTCTCCTAATGTGATTACGAAGGACCGCATGCATGTCATGAGCAAAAACCGCCGGATATGACGGGTGTGTCGGGAACTGTCGCATTTTGCAGGCGCATCGAAGACCCAGCATGTCGCGTCTCATAGACAGTGGAGGCTGATGCGCATCAGCTAGCACGCTAACCGTGGGAGAAGTGCGAAATGCCCCTGTAATTATTCGCACCGCAGCATGATGTATAGGGTCAAGCGTTCGCTTTGTAGTAGCACACGCGCCATCGTATATAAAACAAGCGTAGTCGAGCTTCGAGCGGATCAGACTACGATACAGCAGGTGTAGTGTCTTTCTATCAGCACCGTATGACGTGCGGGATACACCCTTCAATATCGCAAGTACTTTAAAACATTTGTCTCGGAGTGTTTTGATATGTTCTCTGTATGTAAGACCATGATCAAACTGCACACCAAGGAAACGAGCCACTGGTGCTGCAGGCACATCTTGCCCGTACAATCTCAACGCCATGTCCGGGCAGTTGCGCCTACGTCGACAAAAGTGTACTGCTGATGTCTGTGCTATAGGAAACTTGAATCCATTTGTATGTCCCCATTTTTCAAGGCGGGAAATTGCAAGCTGCAGCTGTCGCTCCATAAGATGGGTTGACGAGCTGTGCGACCAGATTGCAAAATCGTCGGCGAAAAGAGACCGTCCGATTGATGAGGGGAGTGAGTCACCGATGTCGTTTATAATAAGAGAAAAGAGAGTTGTGCTCAAGACGCTGCCCTGAGGAACTCCCTCGACTTGGTGCAGCCAACCTGAAGTCTGGTTGCCTACACGCACACAAAACTGTCTGTCTGTCATGAAATTCATTAAAAACATGCTCAAAGCTCCACGGAGTCCGTACTGATGGATCTTCAGCAGGACTCCATGTCTCCAGGCGGTGTCAAAAGCGCTTTCAATGTCGAAGAATACTGCCCCCAAATGCTTGTTCTTTGCAAAAGCGACACGAATATCTGTGTCCAGCTTTAAAACGTGGTCTACCGTGCTGCGGATTTTCCGAAAGCCGCACTGGTCGTTGGTTAAAATGTTCTGGGCTTCTAGGAACCAAGTCAGTCGAAGGCTAACCATTCTCTCCATTAGCTTACACAAAGATGAAGTGAGTGATATCGGACGGTAATGAGTGGGGTCATCGCCGCTTTTGCTGGGCTTTAGTATCGGTATTATTATTGCTTTCCGACAGGCTGATGGGAAACATCCCCTGGCCCACAGCCTGTTGAAAATAGTAAGAACATATTTTGCGCACGTCGGTAGGTGCTGTAGCATTTCATTGTGTACTGCGTCCGGTCCCTCAGACACACTTTTCAAATCGCTGAGTGCGGAGGCGAGTTCAGCCTGCGTAAACGGCAGGTTGTAGTGCAGTTGTTCAGTTGTGTTAAAACTGATCTCATCCTTCTGACACCGGGCACGGTGTTGCAGGAAAAATTGGATCAGTATGTTGGCTGCGCTTCGCAATAGCGTGAGCAATGTGATTTGCTACTTCGCCTGGATCAGTTATGATATTTCCTCCAATGTTGAGGGTCGGTAGTGGGACTGAATTAAACTGACCAGAAATCCTTTTTATACGCGACCATACTTCGGATGTTGGTGTTGTTCGGCTAATCTTCCCTATATATGCTCGCCAGGATGAACGTTTCGCGGCACGTATTGTTCGTCGAGCCAGTGCCTTGGCCTTTTTAAACGCTAGCATATTAGCCATAGTGCTGTGCTTGCTAAACTCCTTAAGAGCCCGTTTGCGGTCGCTGATAGCCTGTTTGCATTCCTCGGTCCACCAGGGAACTGGAATACGGCGCGGGGTGCCAGAAGTGCGTGGAATGCACTTATTGGCGCACTGGAGTAGTCGTGATGTAAAATCTTCCGCACTAGTACAGTGATTTTCAATGTCGGTTGTAAAAGCTATCTGTACCCGAGATTCAAAGTCAGTCCAATCTGCCTTCCTCAAGTTCCAACGTGGCGGCCGTACTCCCAGAACTATGCATCTCCGAAAAGTCAACCATACCGGATAATGGTCACTTCCGAGGCTGTCATCGTGAACGGACCATTCGAACTGCTGAGTCAGTTCCGGGCTGGCTATGCTCAAGTCTAGTGCTGAAGTCCGGCCCGATGGCAGCGCCAGATGGGTGTGCTCACCTGTGTTTTGGAGGCAGAGTGGCTCATCCAAGATTAAAGCCTCCAAGATTCGACCCCGTGTGGTGATATCTGGACAGCCCCAAGCAGTGTGGTGGGCGTTAAAGTCTCCTAGTAGGAGTACTGGTGGTGGAAGCTCAGAAAGTAGTTGTTTCAGCTCCGCGGTAGGGAACGAGATTCCTGGAGGCAGGTACAGGGAGCACAGGGTTATGCGACGGTGGTGGTCAAGCGTCACCTGCGCTGCAACTGCTTGCAAAGTTGTTCGGAGGGCCAGCCCACGTGCTGGTACACTGTGGTGGACGGCAAGTAGCACGCCTCCGTCGAAATGTTTGCAGAGTGTACGTCGTTACGGAACACAGTGTAGCATTTTAGTTTCACTGTGTCCTCCGGTGCTAGCTTTGTCTCTTGGAGACACATAGCTGCATTTTGCCTGCTGGATTTTGCCGATTTAAAACGGTCACGAGATCAAAGACAGAGGTCCCCAGACCCACAGTTCCACTGTAAGATAGACGTAAAAGGATCCAGTTAAAACAAGTTAAGACGATGCAGTGACTCACTCAGTGGTCACTGCAACATGGTGGATACAGAGTGGGTCCGTGACTTTGCCCTAGGGCCTGCTCCATCGGTCGGGGACACCTGCCAAGGTGGAGCTCGTTTCCTACCTCTGGTAGTGGTTGGGGGTGCCATGGTATCGCCACCACGCGATGGGATGGGTAGTGGGGTGGGAAATGTCTCAGCCGCAGCTGAGGAAACTCCAGGTACCGATGTCGGCTGAGCGGCTACCTGGGTGTTGCGGCTCCGGGGCTGCTTGGCGAACACTGGCCGTCGGGTTTCGTGCCACTGATGGAGGCGTGACGGGGATGCGTCGCGATGATACACCGTAGAGCGTTGGAGGGGCGGGGGAGTGGGAGGAGGAGGGTGGGGGATTGATTGTGGTGATGCGAGGGTGGAATTGGTTGCTTTTGATGTGGAAATAGGGGGTGTGGTGGATGAGGTGTTCAGGGGTTTGGCGTTTTTCTTGGCACGATGTACTACAGTCCAATTTTCTCCTTCCTTTTGTGCCTCTGCACCAGAAACTTCCCCACAAGGCCGTGGGGGTGCTATGGGTGGCGTTGCTTTGGCCTGCTCCGGCCTAGTCAGTCGGGCTCCGGGTGGCACCTCAGGTGTCCCCGACCCCGTGGAAGGGGGTGTGCACGCGAAACCAAACGAACTCAACAAGGTACTTAGTTGGGCAAGCAATTGTGTGGCGCTGGTGGGTTGCTGTTGTGCGAAATTGGTCAGGGTACTGCGAGTTATGTTGGCGTAAGATACCTTCGGATGGCTTTCCTCGTATGCCTCACGTGCTTGCCGAAAGGACAGATTTCTCGTACTTTTCAACGACAGTATCTCTTTTTCCTTTATGTACGCTGGGCATGATCGGTCGGAGGTTGTGTGTGGCACCTGTTCCCTACCACAGTTCACACACCACAATTTCTCCGATTCGCATTTCTCCAGAATGTGATCTGCTGAGCCGCACTTTCCACACGCAGGGCGGCCGCGGCAGTATCGAGTTGTATGGCCATATCGCTGGCATCGGAAACATCTCATAGGATTCGGAACGAAGACTCGCACCTTTACTCGTATGTAGCCTATTTGCACTGCTGATGGCAGGTCAGTGGAGCTGAAAGCGAGGATGTTGTTGTTAGTCGGATGAAGTTCCTTTCCCCTTCGCACCTTCATTCTCTGCGCTTCTACCACTCCGTATTCAGTCAATCCATCGACTATCTCAGCCTCCGAGACATCCCTAAGATCATAGCAGTTGATCACACCCTTGCAAAAGTTCTTTGTACTGTGTGGTTCCACTTTTATTGGAATAGCGATATCTCTAGTGCCGTCTGGGGTTCGTATGCTACACACGAACTTGTCTATACCTAAAGCCCTCCTTGCATCCTCTTCATATCTAAACTCCACTTCTATCCCTTCGTCACGTAATTTGTCACAGCGAGTAACAGTCCCGAGCCGGTCACATCCTCTCTTACGCTGGAAGGGCGAGAGAGATGATAGTGTGTTTCCTGGGTCAATGGGTTTAAATATTAAAATACGTGGTACAGATATCCTTGACGTCGACGTGGTACTCGTGTGACCAAGATGCCGGTTTCCGCTAGGTGGATTGCGCGGAGAACTCGTAGGGCGGTATGCCTCTGCCGGTATCGGGTTGGTGGTGCGACTTCCACTGGGTAAGTAGGTGTTCTGGTCCGCTTGGGGACCAGGATGAGTTTTTGTATTTAAGGAATCCATGTAGTATGTTTGGTTTCGGCTCTTCGGGCGCCCCACCACATAGGGGCCCTACTGGGGGGACGCCTGGGCCCCGCGGACGGGAGGCCGCCAGGCGTCCGAGGAGCTATACGGGGCGGGCGGCGCCTTCGCCCGGCCGGGAGAGAGAGACTCACCACCCCGACCGGGATCCAGCGCCGCCCACCACTTGACCCCAGCCGGCCGGGCCGGCAGACACTGGGAAAAATTCTCAGGTCCCCGGCCCGAGGCGACCGGCCACTTGGCCCGCGTGAGGCCCCACGGGCCAGCCCGCCCCTCCGGGATATCAGGACCAAAGAGGTGTGTTGGTCCCCCGTCACAACTAGCGCCGTGCGACGGGGGACCTCAACCTCCAGGACTCCGTCAACCCCGGGGGACGGGCCGAGGGGGCGCGGCTACCCCGATAAAACTGAGCTGGAGGGCAGGACCGGGGAAGTTGTCCTACCTGCACATAGTAGGGATAGTTCGTGTTGCAGGGCCAGGTGAAGGATATGAATGTTGGGATGAGATGGGCATTGGAATGGGAGCGTACGGATGGAAGGACGAGTGAGGCACTCCTAGTCTGACCCCTCGCCGGTTCACCGATGGACTGGGATTCCGGGTCCTTTGGGCACTCAATCCCCCCACCACGTAAAGGTGGTGCCTCGTCGGGGGGTTTGTTTAGTCTTTATGACATATATTATTTCATGAATTAGGAATGCAGATGAAGGACGTAATTAACATGTCAGGACTCAGGAGCCATATCGGTGGACATTTCCTAAAAGTGTCAACATTTGCCAGTTCCCCTAAATTTGACTGCATGAAATTGGTATGTGGTATTGGACTACATTTTACTTCAATTAAATTATGATGGCATGCATTGGTCTTGTTAGTTGCTTGGGCCTTAGGGTGCCTGGACCAAAGTTGATCATTTGCATACATTGGTCTCTAAGTGGATACGACCCAAGATACATGTATGGCATGTGTTGTAGGTGTATGTGTGTGGGAGCCTTCTTGGTTGGCATTGTTTGTTCATTGCATTACAAATACTATGCTATAACCGTCTGCCTTACATGGATGCCAAAATATCATGGGTGCCAAAATAGTGTTGTCGAAAACCTGTAATGGTGATTGTTTCACTTTGTTTTTAGGTCCTGCATCTTGGTGACTGGTGGCGCCACTCTGGACCAGGTGGTGAGGCGTATCATGAACACGATCCTCTCCAACGGCTTCAGCGCTATCACGAACGTCTGGTGGCAATTTGGGAAGGAGGCGTTTGAAACATCCAAGGATGACAGAGGTCATGAATAGTGAGTGCAAACATTTCATTTTGTTTTTATTTTTCATAATGTTTCTTGTACATATAATTTGCTATCTTCCTTTCTTAATATCTCTAGTCTTCTTTAGTCTTTTAGATATGATCATATGTGTGTTTAGATTTCTACATCATGCCCCTCTATTGTAGTATCTGTCCATTACTTAATGCCTGGAACAATTCTAATTGTCTCGGGTTTCTGAGCATGTACACCAATATCGAGTGGTCATGCACAAGCCTGCATTGGGCTCAAGTAGAAAAGCAGTCGATCCGTAGAAAATTGAGCCATGATTTGTAAATTGCCACCCCGGTAGCTCAGTCGGTTAGAGTGCTGGTTTCCCCTGTTCTGGCAAAGCAGGGTTTGAGTCGCTTCACATGCTCGCATCTAGCCCCAGGCTGGAAGGGTTAGTTGACAACTGGTCCGATAAGGTTGGGGACGGGCTACCGGGGCGGCCGTATATGGGCACTGACGACACGTTAAACTGTCCGTCAAAATTCTGCTGTTTGTAATTCATGGATTGGGTGGTGGGGCCAAGGTTCACACAACAAGCTCTGCTCAGCAATAGAACCCTGGTTTGTAAGGTCATTCCAACAAGAGTTCAGACTAAATTTATATATGAAAATATTCCAAGTGGCTGGCAAGGCTAGGTATGGAGGGATGGATGGATGGATGGTGATGGATATGTTGCAGGTCATTGTTTTTCTTCTTTGTTTAGTCTTTATGACATATATTATTTCATGAATTAGGAATGCAGATGCAGGACGTAATTAACATGTCAGGACTCAGGAGCCATATCGGTGGACATGTCCTAAACGTGTTAACATTTGCCAGTTCCTCTAAATTTGACTGCACGAAATTGGTATGTGGTATTAGACTACATTTTTCTTCAATTAAATTGATGGCATACATTGGTCTCGTTAGTTGTTTGGGCCCTAGGGTGCCTGGACCAAATTTGATCATTTGCATATATTAGGTCTCTAAGTGGATACGACCCAAGATACATGTATGGCATGTGTTGTAGGTGTGTGTGTGTGTGGGAGCCTTCTTGGTTGGCATTGTTTGTTCATTGCTTTACGAATGCTATGCTATAACTGTCTGCCTTACGTGGGTGCCAAATATCAGTGTTGCGTCAAACACCCGTAATGGTCATTGTTTCACTTTGTTTATAGGTCCTGCATCTTGGAGACTGGTGGCGCCACTCTGGACCAGATGGCGAGGCGTTTCATGAACACCATCCTCTCCAACCGCTTCAGCGCTATCACGAACGTCCGGTGGCAATTTGGGAAGGAGGCATTTGAAACATCAAGGATGACAGAGGTCATGAATAGTAAGTGCAAACATTTCATTTTGTTTTTATTTTTCATGATGTTTCTTGTACATATAATTTGCTATCCTTCTTTCTTGATATCTCTAGTCTTCCGTAGTCTTTTGGATATGATCATATGTGTGTTTATATTTCTACATCATGCCTCTCTGTTTGGTTATTGGTTTTACGACACGTCGACCGTTGAATCATGTAGCGTCGCCAATCTCTCACGCCGATTGGTCGCGGGCGAAGAGGAGCGACAGGTGAGACTCGAACCCACAACCTTTCGGATTGTGGGACGACCATCTTACCCCTAGACCACTCGTCCCCATCATGCCTCTCTATTGTAGTATCTGTCCATTACTCGATGCCTGTAACAATGCCTTCTAATTTTATCGTGTTTCTGAACATGTACACAAATATTGAGTGGTCATGCACAAGCCTGCCTTGGGATCAAGTAGAAAACCAGTAGATCCGTAGAAAATTGAGCCATGATTTGTAAATTGCCACCCTGGTAGCTCAGTTGGTTAGAGTGCTGGTTTCCCCTGTTCTGGCAAAGCAGGGTTTGAGTCGCTTCACGTGCTCGCTTCTAGCCCCATGCTGGGAGGGGTAGTTGACAGCTGGCCCGATAAGGTTGGGGACGGGCCACCGGGGCGGCCGTAATTGGGCATTGACGGCACGTTAAACTGTCGGCCAAAATTCTCCTCTTTGTAATTCATGGATTGGGGGTTCATGGTGGGGCCATGGTTCACACAAACTCTGCTTAGCAATAGAACCCTGGTTTGTAAGGTCACCCCAACAAGAATTCAGACTAAATTTATATATGAAGAGATTCTAAGTGGCTGGCAAGGATAGGTACATGAGCAGCGTAGGACTCCGGTTTTTAACCAGCTGGTGTCTATATCGAATTGTCGTCAAGTACTGTCAATGCATTGTGTTGTTTGAGACCTCAACTTTGGGGATACAAGTTTATATGATGCTATTGTGCCTGCCTTGTGCTCTACAGGAGCGGTGAAGAGAACTGGAGCTACCAGCGCTACATCCCGCAAGGATGTCGAACGTGCCATTGAGAAATGGTTCACGGAGGCCGAGTGCGGCGCCGAGACAGCACCCGTGATCGTGCGGCACCCGCCCAGTAGGAACCGAGTGTGGGCGTGCACATTGTATCACTGCGTAGGGGCCTTGTTCAGTCAATGTCATCAGAGGTGTTGAGCTGATGAATATATCAGTTGGATGTATGTGCGATGTGTGAAAGGTGACTGGTGCATTCAGGTGAAGTTACGAATACTCCACGCACAGCCAACGATTAATAAATCTGACTATTACTACACGACTAAGCAATCATTTATTACTGGATCGCTAAACAAATAGCTTGCTATGGGTGACTTTATGCCTACTATACTAAGTAGAGCTTGTTGCGTGAACACCGGCCCTGTTATCCCATGGACCAGTTCCTGCGTTTCCACCCTTATCGAGCCAGTTGTCTGCTGACCATAGATTCGTGCATTTAGCACTAAGCTCGTCTCACCAGAGGAATGCCATGTCTGCGCTCTTACCAACGTAACTAAACATGTACCTACACGGTCGCCACCGACGAGGTAATTTCAGCATCGGTTAGCGCGTCGTCCATGGTGCATTCGTCCGTAGCCATCATATGGTTATGGACGAAGAACGCAATGGATGAAATTCACTCATGAATTCTGCAGCATTAGCAGATCCAAGGAGTGGGAGACAATGCTCTTTTCCTTTTCCAATGCATGCTGTGCGCTGCCCATATCGAGCCCATGGATGGCCCATATACGGGCATGCCCACATGAATCCCACATCTAGCCCATATGGGCTGCCCATCTGGGACCCAGATGAATCCCACGACAAACCCATATGGGGCCCATGTGGGTTGCCCACGTGGGCCCCATATGGGTTCCCATCTAGGCACCTTGCAACTCAAGGAACTTCAACTTCCAGATGAAAAAACAACAAGTAATTTTCTGGAAAGGATAATGTTCAGGATCCCCAAAATCTAGGATCAGCCTATTTTTCCAAACATTTACCTACCTACCTACATTGACATACAGCAGTTGTTGAAAACAGTTTTTTCCAGGCCAGCTAGACCCAGGGCATGATGCATTCTTCCTTGGTGAATCTTGCATGGATTGTTTGTTGATGATACATGCATAATTGAACATTTATGTGCAACACCATTGTGATCTAGGAATGCCCTCCTGAAACTTGCAACTCAACTGAAACTCTCCTGCCAATGGGGAGAAGAAGCTATGGAGCACTTAGCGCACCCTTGACTGTCCTTTCTTCCGCTCTTGAACGAGGGTGACAAATTGAACATGTAAAATTGATGGTAGAGGGAGCCTACCAATATCAGGAACAAGCCCTTTATTTTAGAGGCACTTGATGGTGAGCCTGCCGGAAATGGCACATTGTGGGGCAGGACGATTATTACTGGGTCATTTAGGATACCCTTTGATGAAGCTAAAGAATAAGTCTTTCAATTAGAATACGTCAAAGTACCCTATATTGCCATAAAATATGCAAGATAGCGTAGAAAAAGTCGGTAAAATTGGGTGTAAACCAATGGCGAAGGGAAACCTTCAAGCCTGCTACCAAACAAACTTCGTGAGGCAACAGACCAACGCAATCATATTCTGTGCAGATACCTATTGCAGTGCAGAACCTGGGTGCCATGCTGCAGTTAGGTGATGTGTGTCAGGTATGTGATTCAGGTTGTGTGTGCATCATGCTGATGTGGATTGAGGTATTATGCACTCATTGCTTTGCATATGCATTGACAACCATTCATCTCGTTAATCTGTTTGAGTCAATTATTTTATGCTCATGCACGTTCATTTATCTGTATATTTATCGTATATATCAATCATTACAGTGCATGACGAATGATAAATAATGTGAGGTGAAAACAAAGTTATAGCAAAAATAATATATGCAACACATGTTTCGATGTTGGAGCATCTTCGTTAGTGTGAATAAATACTGATTTCCTTCTTTAATTAGACAGATGAAGATGAGTTGACATCAAAATGTCTGTCATATAAATTATTTTTGCTAGAACTTTGTTTTCACCTCACATTATATCTATATATATATATATATATATATATATATATATATAAGCTATATATATATATATGTATATATTATATGTATATATACGTATAAAGTGTGTGAGCAGTGCACACAAAATCATATGGCTTATGAGTCTGATACCATTGAGTCGGATCTGAATCGATTCAACTTTAAGTTTGAGTCGTGAGTTGAATCGGGTCCCTGTAGCTCTGAGTCTGAATTGAGTCGAATCACATAATTTTAACCTGCTGTGAATCATGAGTTGAATCGGATCTCAAGGTCTATGAGTCAAATGTGAGCCGATTCAAAAAGTCGAGTCGAGCACAAGTCTGCTCGGACGATGTGCAAGTAATCCAATACCCAAGATCATCGCGGATAACTATAAGACAGCTTGCAATGTTAAAAAGTATATTGATCATTTTAGAAGAACGTTTCGGGAACGTTGCATCCCGATCGTGGCGTCGGCATGTCAACCGAGACGAAGGGCACTCCGATCTGCAGATCCAGGATGCTTCTCATGGTTTCTTGGTCCGCCCTGACCTCCACCGGCACCAGGGTCGAGGATGTTAGTGATGAGGAATTACATGATGTTCTTCATGGATAACTTCATTTTCCCCGACGCTCTGCTGCGATGCGTACCAAATACCATTCATGGCGACAGCAAACAGAGCACACCAGAACACTGCCGTGTGATAATTGGTCAATCATCGACAGGGCCTTTATCCTGGGAAACGGCGTGGAAGATACGAATTTAAATACCTCGGGTTTCGTCAACACGCGCATTCGGAAGGGGTGGGGGAGGGCGGAACCGACATTCGCCACGTTCTTCGAAGATATCTCGGAAACAGAATGGGGTAAGACAATGAAACCTTCGCACTTTGCAGTAAATTGATCGGCGCATCGAATGCAAGATCA